>LOJH01056902.1:310-12308 GCA_001685095.1 Ellobius talpinus | reverse complement strand
GGGCGAAGATCAGGCCTGAGCACTTTTAATCTCGTGAAACAAGCAATTACAAATAGTTGTATCGATTTGTTAAAAAGCTTTAGGTGACATAAATTGTTCCTGTTTAGCTTATTGCTCTGATACATAAATGTCACCAAGTCCAATATTAATTAGGGCCCCGGAAAAACATGAGGTGGCCATCATGGGTTCTGTTCTAGAATTTGTCACTCCTTTTGTGAGCCTTTTTGGTAGCTTCTCACCCACTCATTCCTCGTTAGTGACAGGCCGAGGAAAGGAAAATGATTTTGTTCTATGAAGATTTTTTTTAAATGCCCACTCACTTTCTTATTCCAAATGAAACTGCAGGATTTTGGACTTGCATTATTGAAAATTGATACACAATACCACATTTCAAAAATATCTTCTAAATAGAATAATATTTAGAAGGGATGTCAGCCCCCAGCAGGCTATCACATCTAACGCTTCTCAGTGTATGGCACTGTATGTGTTTCTTTGGGGTTATATTTCTACACTTAAAATGCAATTTTAAATGGCTTGCACACGCTATTGACTTAACATAAATCAAATGTATCATATATACTTTCTTTATGTTGGCATGCCACTTAGAAAAATATGTGAGATTCGGGGGAAGGGGGGTGGATAGAGAAAATTTATTAAATATAAGTTTTTACTGTAATAGAATATTAATCTAAGCCAATGCTCATTTGCCATTAAACTGATCCTTTTTTTTAAAAAAAATACACATGCTTTTTATTATTTTGCACTCAAGCAAAAATTCCACATCCAAAGACTTTCCATCTAGCTGGGAATGTCTCTGGCACGGAGCATGTCAAAAACTCTTGACCTACAGAAAGACAGCAGACAGTGTCCACACTGAGCATTAACCCACGGGGCAGAGAAAGCAAATGTGACTGATTACCCAATACCAGATAAGTGGCGGCCAACAGCACGGACGAGGGAGAAAGGGCCCTTCCTCAGAACCTTCCTTCTTGCTCTTCTAGTAGCACATAGTTGAAAATGTTTGATTTGCAACATAAAAGATTCATTAATTACCACTTGAATATTTAAAGCTATTTTACAGTCTAACAGAGATAGATAAAGCAGTGAATTAAAACCTCTAATAAAATTGTAAAAATATTTCAGTAAGTTTACCCATGTTATGATTTAGGGAGAGGTTCAAGCATTCTTACAGAATAAAGTCTTTACAGATTTCAAGTGTGTGTTTGAAGGAAGGAGCTGAGTACTCTAAAATAATTTGTTTCTTGCTTGCGAATGTTTACTAATAATTTATTTTTGATTCAAGCTTGCTACCTTAGGATACTTTAGACAGAAAAATACCTACCAAGTAGTTGGAAGGAAGTGTTGTGTGCCTAATCCAGGAATTCATCATCTTTCCCGGGCATTTTTAGAAGCTAAAAACACGGATGTGGCAGAGCAGTCCCTAACCCCCAATCTGTATGACTTGTTTACCTTGGGAACTTGGGAGAATTTCTTTGGGTCATGTGACTTTCACAGGAGACTGTGCCAGCCACAGTCCCACTATAGCCCTGACCATAAGGTATAGTGTGGTTTGACAAGATCCTTTATCTCTTTTGTCCTCCACTTTTGTTCCATTATATTGTTCTCAAAATTTAATAACATCTCCTCTGTGGGCGGAGTTTGGCGCAACTCTGTATCTCCCCAGAATTAAAAGACTGCCTTAGTATACTCCTGCTGTAACATAACCTGCATGCTTCCACCCATCCGGCCATCACATACCTAGCCAGCCAGTTGTAAGTATTCGATAGCCTACCCCAGCCAGTTGTAAGCATTCGATAGCCTACCCCAGCCAGTTGTAAGCATTCGATAGCGTGCTTAAACCCCACACTGGAGATCAGTGGAGAGTAAGATAAAACCCTGATCTCAAGGGCCCTGATGGTTCACGTGGAAGTAAATTCCGGAACATTAGGTTGTGTGGCAGTGTGTGAAGTACTATTGAGATACAAGGTTTCAGAACACAGGAAGACCACTTAACTCCACTGCGGTAGGGGGGGCTTCCAGAAGACACACTGTTTAATTAAAACCCAAAGGATGTCTAAGCCTAGTCCAGATAGCAAGAAGGAAGGGAGAGTCCAAATCAAAGGGAATTCAGGGACCTGTAGTGTGAGAGGAAAAGAACCACAGGGTTCTTTTCAGCAAGAACGGAGACAGAAAGACCTGGAATAAAGTCACATTGGAGTGAGCAAGCACTCACTCATTGTCTGCAGTGCATTGGACAAGCAGGCTCTGTGGCTTCCTCCCGAGGTCCCGAGGTGTGAATGGAGGCTCATCCAGGTCACCATCCTTGACCTCATGCTCTACAGCAGTGGTTCTCACCCTTCCTAGTGCTGCAGCCCCTTCCTTCAGTTCCTCATGTTGTGGTGACCAGCCCCCAACTTAAAATTGTTAGCGGTGCCACTTCTTGACTGTAATTTTGCTTCTGTTATGAATCATGATGTAAATTTTCCAGTGGTCTTAGGCAACCCCTGTGAAAGGGTCATTTGACCTTCCAAAGGCTCACAGGTTGAGAACCACTGCCCTACCCTCTTTCTTCTTGGCCATACTGGCCTTCCTGCTCAAACTGGGATGACTGTGCTCTGCGTCAAGGCTCAGATGTCTTTGCAGTCAGGTGCCATCTTCCTGTGGCTCATACATCCCTTCACTGCCACTCCCATCATGCCACATCACAGCCATGTGATGATCATACAGTACTGCTGGTACCCTAACTGCCCATTCTCCTTCCTTCCATTTCTCCCCTCACCTCCTACTATTTTTATTAGGTTCATCACCTCTCCATGCAATATAGACATTGCTCGCTTTGTTATGGAGTATGTCCAAGGGCACAGACCTTGCTTGCATGGTCCACTCCAGAATGACCAGAGATGATTGCTTAAGAAGTGAGCAAATGCAACAAGGCCAGGAAAGACAGAGGTCAGTTTGAACTCCTGCAGTCAGACATCAGAGTTTGCCCACATGGCCAATCCTCCTGTCATCAATGTCCAGCCAAACTGAGCTTCTTTCTTGACCTTCTTGTACTGCACCTTCAAGGTGGAAATAATCACCAGCATGAGACAGATGAGAGTTCAGGAACTGTTGTAAGGAGAGGGCCCCTTGTTTGTCCCCACCACCCGGCTAGCTTACACTCAACCACACAGAAACTGTATTAATTAAAACACTGCTTGACCATTAGCTCTAACTTCTTATTGGCTAACTCTTACATATTAGTTTAACCTATCTCCATTAATCTGTGTATGGCCACGTGGCAGTGGCTTACCAGAGATTTTAACCAGTGTTCATCTCAGGCAGAGGATCCATGGCTTCTCTGACTCTGCCCTTCTTCCTCCCAGCNCTTATTGGCTAACTCTTACATATTAGTTTAACCTATCTCCATTAATCTGTGTATGGCCACGTGGCAGTGGCTTACCAGAGATTTTAACCAGTGTTCATCTCAGGCAGAGGATCCATGGCTTCTCTGACTCTGCCCTTCTTCCTCCCAGCATTCAGTTCTGTTTTCTCTGCCTACCTAAGTTCCACCCAATCAAAAGACCAAGGCAGTTTCTTTATTCATTAACCAATGAAAGCAACACATAAACAGAAGGGCCTCCTACACCAAGGAGCTTCCTAATGATACAGCCAAGACTGTGTGGCAAAGAATGTGAAAACATGTTATTTACCTCCTTGGCTCATTCCAGACCCACCAATGAATCTACCTGCAATAAGCCTCCGAGCCAAGTGATAGTTTCATATATAATTACCAAACAGAAACACATGATTTCATAGCTCTAAACCATCAACTTTAATATGTGATGAAGAATATGTGAATGTGATTCCTACAAGCTAGTTGTGCCCACTCTTGAACACAGTGTCAGGAGAGACACGACTGGGTGAGAAACAGGACTGATTTTGAGATTCTGTTTATGGGAAAGTCACTTGGTACTGTGATGTCTGTGCTTTGGAAAATGTTTGCTCCTGACTGGAATGGTGAACAAGCCTACACCCATGAGAATCTAATGAGGTCCACAGAAAGTTGTTCCCATATGTGCAAACATCTGTACCCAGAATCGCACAATGAGATAGCATCTTTTTTATCATTCATTTACCAAATAAGTGTTTCCGGTTAGAGAGTGAAGAAGGTGAAGTGTAAGAGAGGGTCATGGACCTAGGTCCTGACAAATGGAACTCAGTCCCTTGGACTTTGGATGACTCCATAACTTTTGGCAGGTTATTTATATTCCTTTAGGTATCAATAAAAAAATTCCCAGATTATATGATTTAACAAACTAGTGTTTATGTGTAAAGGTCACACAGGGTGTTCTCCATAATGGGGTTGAGTATTGAGAAAACGTAAAACCAATGCTTGTACAAGAGGTCTAACCTAGCTAGCTGGGCCACTGCCAGGGCTTGGACAGCAGCCTCCCAACTCCAGGGTCTAGCAGAACGTCATGTTTGTTTCAAAAGTTGCCTCTCATGTTATCAGTGTGTGTCAGTTTGTACTGATTTCTGTCTCTAGTCATCACTCAGTCCCGAATTGGAGTCACACAGCAGAAGCCCCATGTATCAAGATCTTACAGTAGGAGGGGGCCCTCTGAGTTCAGCAACCTAAAAGGAAGTAATATAGTCACAGAGCCTGCAGCAAGAGACCTTCCGGGCACCATGGTATTAGACTAAAGCAGAAGGTGGATCACTTGCTATTGTGGCTTCATGCAAGGACCACAAAGTGTGCTGAATCCATGCTCTGAATCACTCTGCTCTCATCTGCAGATAACATTAGGAGTCTGAGGCGCATGGATGCCAGAACTGTGAAAAATGCTCTTTAAGGCTACAGCAGAGACAGGATGAATATTTTGTGTTTTTAACAAAATCTGATATGATGCAAGATGCCAAAAGGGGACAGTTGGCCCAGGTCCCTGGAAAATGACTTGGATAGATTTTATAGCATTTCTCTCATTTTTGAGCAGAGGGAATTTGGCTTGAGGCTTCCTGAGACAAAGGGGGCCTCACTCGGGATTAGAGCTAATGAGAGGAAGGGGTCACGTACTTGCACGAAGCTCTCTAAAAAGGGTGTTCTTTTCACAACATGCCTTTATGGTCTCAAATGTACATGTCAGTTAAAAATACGATAGAAACTGTACTGACTATGGGACACAGTCCCACTACATACTACCTTTCTTCTTCCTTCTTCATGCAACCCTCCAAGTCTATGTCTATCTGGGCAAAAGCACATAACTCAGTCCCCACATCTGGCAGAAGTACCCATTGACTGGTGATGTCACCATCCAGTTGTTGCCCATGACACTCAACTGGATGCAGTCTCAATACTGCCCTACTACACTCTAGCCTAAAAAGATGATCACTTTCAGTACCGTATTTTGTGAACCCAAGTCAGTATCACCATCACAGCAGTCCGGGGTAGAACTACCCAGCCTGGACTAGTCCCTCAGCCAGTCACAGTCATCCACAGTAGGAGAGGTGTCCTCTGATTGCTCAGGCTCATGAGAAATACTCTTGCCAGACTCATCTTATACAGAGCAGTGATTGTATTGAAGGGGTCAATAGCACCTTTTAAAGGAAGAATGACTAAGTAGGCCAAGACAGTTATCACCCACTCCCAGGAGATGTAATGCTAAGTGTTGTCTTGAATCTGCAGCATTGAACAAAATACTCCTGGCCCCCAAGTTACTATAATTTAATTGCATTTAGTGCTAAAATATCCATTGTGCCATATAGTCACAGTGAGAACCTGCTAGAACTGTGGTAAGCTCTGGGGGATCCATAGCTAATAAAAGAAAAAGGACAATCCTTTTGTCTCCTTAGCCTTCTTCGCTGGAAAAGAGAAAAAGGAAACATTAGATCAGCGATAAGTTGGTGACAGAAAAACAAGGCAAGGAAGGAGCTTGAAAACACCAGGATAAGGAGAGAACTGGTTGAGTGGTAGCTATATCAAAGACCTCAGAGACAAGGTGGCTCTTTAATGAGCTCTGAAGAAAGCATGCTGGATGGGTGCCTGGGAGAAGAGTGTTCTAGGGCAGAAGCAACAGATTCAGAAGTCTGAGACCGGAACAAAGAGACCCAGGAAGAGGGTCAGGGTAGACCATGGGGACTAGATGGCCTTACAGTTCAACTGCCCCATTGTGAGGATGGACCTCACTTTTTGTCTTAATGAAATGAAAGCTGCTGGAGAGCTCGGCTGTGAAGAATTCCTCTGGATGGTGCACTGAAAATGTGGAGGAAGCTGAAGTCGAAGCAGAGGGATGGTGGTGCCTGGAATGGAGAAGGCTGAAGAACAGCAAGAAGACACTGTCGTCTGAAGACAGCTGGAGGGGTTCGTTGCTGAATGGGGTGCTGGTGAGAGAGACGATCAAGATCAGTGCTGAACTGTGGAAACAGAATGACCATTGTCCAATCCAAGAAGTCGACAGGAGCACAGAGATATAAAGCAATGTCAACACACCCATTTCAACTTTTCACCCAAGATGTTTCCAGCCATCCGATTGCGATGATGAGCAGGTGGCTGGAAAGGAGCCTGTTTGGGAACAGGCTGAGGCTGGATGTGTGCAGGCATATGTTTTGGGAAGGAGCAAATTATACTTTGGGTTTCATAACACAAAGATATATATATATATAATCTTTGTTAAATTAAAAGTGAATATAATGGGAAACTGAATTGCCTGCATTCCAGTGTGATTTTACACAAATTCGGACATCCAGAGGACTCTTTTTGGCTCAACCCCAGGTGCCTTGCTTAATGAACTTAAGACTGCTGTGCTTAGAGAACATGCCTCTCATGGTAGGCTCTGGGAGACAATTTGTTGTAGCTAGTTAGTGTTGAGTTTATAAAACACACTCATTTGTAACCTAAGAACTAGAAAACTGTGTGTTGCAGGGGCAGAGCACATGCACACTGTGTGTATATGTAAACAACTCCTAATGTCAGGAATCATGCCTGGGGTTGGATGTTTTCAAAGAGTTACCAATTTAAAAATAAACATTTTTGAAAAGCCCAGTTCACCATAGGTGCACTAGCCTTCAGAAGTCCCCCTTAATTACAAAATCTTCCTAAGCTATAGCCTTTGCTGTGCAAAAAGGTGTATAATTAAACCATCAGCATAATACCTACCTTCATGTAAAACCCACACGATGAACTTTAATTGCTGAATAAAAACTCCTATTACATGACCATTAAATATTATGAATAAAGCAAGTTATGGTAGAACTTGATTAATTTTTATGCACTATGGATTGTGTCTAGAAGGAATTGGATTGTGGTGGGTCTTCTCCTAAGCAACCCCTTTAACTCAGAAAAAGTGTATTCTAAGTAGGTGTCGGGAAAGGCATCCAGCATCGCAATGGGCACCTGACCATCACCCATGCTTGGTGTTTCTGACCATGCTGAAATCTAAGGTCACATCCAGCTAATGAGAATCAACCTTCTTAGCAGGGAGTGAGCAGAAAAAATATATAACTTGGATATGGTTTCCAAAGGCAACAATATTTTTTTATCAATTTTGTGTTATTTTAAGTTTTGGGGTTAATACATCAGGGTTCTGTTTAAGATGGACAATATTTGATTTGGAATTCTGCAGTATCATCGTCTTATGCCTCGGAGGATCCTGGGCTTAGGTTTTGTTTGGGAAAGGAGGGGTTATGAACAGCACCTCATAATCCCCAGCAGAGTCTATTTCTGCTTGTCTGAGGAGAGAAGCAGAAAGGAGGTAAGCTTGACCAGTGGTAGAGGGATCCTTTGGTGCAGAGAGAGCTGCAGGCTAGATGACTGGTTATTATATTATATTGTACATATTCATTTATTTACTACATGGGCATATGTGTGCTGGGGGATGGAATGTTCACTATGGCACAAGTATGGAGGTCAGAGAACAAGTTGGCTCTCCTTTTCCACCACGTGGGTCCCAGAGATCGAACTTGGGCCATCAGACTCAGTGGTAAAGCACTTTCACCTGCTGAGCCATCTGGCTCACCAAATAATCTGCCTTACAAATAACATAAACAGTACTCCTGCAGACATAGGTAGTACAGAACCCAAATAAGTATTCAGAAATTCTAAAACTGAAAAGACCTAAGCTAGTTTTCTCAAAGTCAACCCAGAGAAAAAGAAAATTGCATCCAGAAAGGCCTCTATTTAGCAGCTGACAATGTAAGGTACTAGAGAGGATTTTTTAGAAAAGCCTTGAGGGATCCTTGGATCCAAAAGTGAGACGTGTGAGGAGTTCTCATAGATTCCTTTCTAGAGCACCTCAGAAGTGGATATGAGCTTAGAAACTGGGAGGGAATAACATGAGCACAGGCATGGTTCATTTGGGTGGAAGCATCTTCAGGCGACCCTTCCTTCTATCTTTTTCCACCTCCTCTCTTATCTTCTTCAGTCTAATAGAAAATTACAACTTAGGAATTCTAGTCCTGGAAAACACTAGCATCCACAGCAGAAGCCGAAGAAGACTTCTTGAAAATTCATTTCAACAAAGTCTAGAAGTGGAAAGTGTGATCCAGCAGGTTCACTGTAAAGCTAGGGGGCCGAGCACTGAACCCCATCCCAACCCCACTTCACTACTCAACTTAGTGATTATCATAGGGAGACGTGATTTCTGAGGAAAACCCAGCACCTCTGAGGTAGGAATTTTAGGAAAGACGAATAGCCAGCATGTCCATGTGACATCAGCGTGAACAGTTCCAACACAAGATTTTCCAGAAACTTCTAAAGAAGACAGTGTGCATACTCTAATGAAGAGGAAAACCAGGCCTAGAGACATCAGAGTTGATAGAAGGGAAGCATATTTTGTGTACAAAAGAAGGAAACAAAATAATATACAGTCTTAATAAACAAGAATAAAATTCTGGTATTAGTGGAAGTGTGCAAGGGTGGGCTTAAATCCAAGAGTACATCAAGAAAAAATAACAAGTGGAAATATCATTATTATTTAGGACAATATATAGTTTTCTGTAAGCTGAAGGAATTTATAGCAGCTTGGTGATAAAAGTAGATTTTAATTAAGCAAGGGCAGTATAGAATAAAACTGATGAAGAAGACTATGCAAAGAGGAAACATGAAAGCAAGATTAAATCTTTTTGTTTGTTTTTGTTGTTTTATTTTCCAAGACAGGGTTTCTCTGTGTAGCTCTGGCTATTCTGGAGCTCACTCTGTTGACCAGGTTGGGCTCAGACTCACAGAGATCCACCTGCCTCTGTCTCCTGAGTGCTGGAATTAAAGATGTGTACCATCACTGCCTGGCAAAGATTAAGTCTTAATATGATGGTTTTATAACAAATATAAATAAGTTAAATTTAAAAATGAAAAGACAGAGACTCTTAATTGGGTAAAAAAAGAGAGTAAGTGTTACCAGTATGCATTTTTTAAAACAAGAAGCATGCAAACAAAAGTATACAAAGTTTTAAAAATAAAAGGAAAATATGAAGCAAAATAAACCAGTGCAATCATTTTAGCATAAAATTAGGGAAGAACTGTATAAAAATTCTTGGTGGACAGTAAAAGTTAGAAACCTCAGAGAAGAATAAGACATAAAGAGGATATAAGTATAAAGAGATAAAATGTAAATTGCAATACAGGTTCATAGGAGAGAAGTATGTAAACACCATGGATGGGAAGTATCATGTGCCTCTTTACATGTCTTGAATGAGGAAAAAAATCACTATAAATGTGAAACATTTTAATAAATTATCTGTGCTAAATCAATGAAATAAATTTATAAGAAAAGCAAAATGTATATATCAAACAGAAGGCACTATTTTTAGGCATAAGTAAAACATTCTTCGATGTTGGTACAAATTTACAAAATAAGCCTTAGACTATAAGAGAATAAATGTCATAAAATTACATTCTCTGAGCCTGGACTACAGCTTAATAGTACAGTATTTGCCTAACACATATAAAAGGTCCCAAGTTTAATCCCTAGCACCGCAAATCATATGAAAACAAAAGTGAAATATTACAGATTCTTACATGGTGATTAGTATATTTCATAAGTCTCAAAAACCATGACTCTAATTCAAATGCAATCATAATAAAAATTTAAAGTACTTAGAAGCTAAATAAATAAATAAACTGCAAATGGATGCCACTAAAAGTCTTAAATTGTTTATCTCACAACGAGTGGCAAATAAAGAGGCATAACTAACTTATTCATGAGGTTAAAGACTTTGCTGCATACAGTCGCAAGGTGAGCTGAAACCCAATCTGGCCTACATAGAAAAATATTATCTCAATAATGATAATAATATTACTACTAATGGTGAGGATGGTGATAACTGGTAAGATGGCTCAGTAAGTAAGAATGCTTCTCCCCAAGTTTGACGGACAAGAGTGAGGTAAATTCCCCAAGATAAACATGGTGGAAAGAGAGCACCAGCTTCAGTAAGTTGTCCTATGACCTTCGCATACACACTTTAGCACATGCACACACACACACCAAGTAAATACCTTGAAAAATGAAAAATACATTAGAAGATAATTTTTATAGCTCTGTTTCACATGTAGAAAAAGTTGACATAGAGAATATGTAAAACAAGGTTCAGAGTGAACATCTACATATGTAAACTATGGCTGAGAAGAAAACTGCACCAAGTTATACACCGCAGAAGAAAACACTCTGAAACCTGAAGGGGCAGTGTTAAGTACATCTAAAATGCTTAACAGAGAATAGAGACTGGGAAGAAGAAGTACACTGACAGGGTGGATGGGGACAATAAGGGAGCCAGGAGCCATGACTAGTGTAGCACCTAAAGAAAAGGGAATCTCCAAGGTAATGCACTTGGCATAAGAAGTTCAGTAAACCTCAGTACACCATAATCAAATCCAGTGGGAAGAGAACAATTTTAAATCAGCAAGTGAAACATACATATTTTGTAGGGAAATGAAGAATGACAGCAGATTTATCTCACAAACAACAGAAATGAAAAGAAAATAGGGTAACATCTATAATACACTAAAAAAACCCCAACCATCTCAGCATCTAAATCAGCACTATGATTGTACTTTTATTCTTTTATTGGAGGGATATAGTGTACATGTGTCATGACATGCATGTTGTGGTCAGGGAAAACCCAACAGGAATCAGCCCTATCCTTCCACCATGCAAGTTCCAGGGATCAAGGTCGTCAAGCTTCACATGACCACATTTACTCATCCGGCCACCTTTCTAGGTAAGCACCAATATGCTCAATGCAAATGATGCAGAAAAAATAATAAAACAAATACAGCTTCAGTGACCAAAATGATTAAACCTGTCAATAATAGTTTTAAATATATATAGTATAAGCATCACAGCTAAAACAGGGAGACTATGAAGTTAGAAAACAAAGGCTGTGCCAACTGACTGGTCCTTATAAGAAATACAGCTTAAATATGAAACTAGTTATAGGATTAAAAATCAAGAAAAGACTTATTTCATCTATTCATATCCAAAAGCTAGAGTGGCCATAATAAGCAGCTTCAGAGCTTTATCATAACTAAGGAAAACTATAATTATCTGTTTTCAACTCCACCAAAGACCCCAGAAAGATACAACATTACCTAAGTGAATAGGAAGTGTATTGTAAGCAACTTCCAAAGTTCTAGAATTGACAGAGACATCTTGCTGCCTGGANATCCAGCAGACTTTTCCATGAAGGAGGAAATTTGAAGATCTGTTCTGCCTTGTACAGGGAAACTTCATCAGTTGCTTTCTTCTGTGTCCTGCAGAATTTCTGGCAGTTTCCTCTGCAAAGCAGGAACCCTGAAGAACCATCCCATCTTTTGGAAAGTTTAACAGTTACTTTTCTATGGGTCCTGCATGTCCAGTTCATACAGCATACTGTCAAGCGGCCCAGGCAAGAGCAGTGTCTTGCCCAAATGGCTAGCCTTGTTACTTTGAAGGCAAATTAAATTCTTTGATGTCCATTAACCTCTCTGAAGTATTTGGTGCTGCCAGAAGCAGACATGTCTCACTGTCGAGAAAAGTCTAAGTTCTTA
>LOJH01056901.1:0-11633 GCA_001685095.1 Ellobius talpinus | reverse complement strand
CCTCCTCCTCCTCCTCCTCCTCTGCCATCTTTTCCTTTTGGCATCACTTGGGAGTTGAACCAAGAACCTCCCATGTGATAGGCAAGCATTTGGCCACTGAGCCTCGGTTCCAGCTGAGGCAGCACCTTTCCTTCACAAATTTGTGCCTTCAAGGATCCTATTCTCCATTAGAAAGAGAATGTATCCTCGAACATGCTAATATTGTTCTTGGTATTATAAGCTATACTGTGTGACTCTGTTTCTGTCTCTCCATCTCACCCAGCGTAGTGCCTACAGGGTCTATCCACAACTTCATTGCTTGCTCAATGTTTGCTGAACAGATAGGAAGAATAAATACAATTTGTTACAGAAACCAATAGCAATTGCAGGGGCCGCCATCTCTTAGGAACTATCATGTGGCTCTCAGTGTTTCTGAGTGAGGTGTTTCACACTAATATGCTAACAGGTTAAAACTCCTCAATCCATTTTTCAAAATCTTGGCTGAGTTTTCATAACCACCTCTACATCAGTCCAATTTACAACCCGGGATACAATCCGGGATAGCTATACATGTGCCCAATAAAATTGGAACCCTAAACACTCTGAGATTAGTTTGCATATATGTGACTTACATGTTTCTTCAGTGTGAATTTTGTAGTTGACAGTGCTGCCCCACAGTGTCACACCAAATATATGGATGCTCTTGCATACTGTGGTGTGTAGGGTGTCCACCACTAACGATGTGTGCCCCAAGAGAGGTCTTCATCTAGCACAGCCCAGGGAAAGCTAAAGATTGACACCCTGTGTCTATATCACAGTCAACAAGAGTCCACATATCTGCAGCCTTGCTGAGATCTTATACTTCTAAGTCCCGGGGAACTGGGCCTGGAGCCTGCATATTCAAGCCCTATTCCCAGGTACTTTGTACAAACACTAAGTCACCATCCACACTAGTTAGTCAGACTGGCCAGGTAGCTTTGGTTCTGAGAGATCTGTTTGAGCCACTTCCTGTTTTAGGAGACAATGAAGAAAACAGCATGTTATGCATTTCCATCATTTGTGGGAAAGCCAGGTAGTTAATAAACATTTGCAAACACTGCACAAATAAAGTAAAGGCAAGTACAAATATGAAATAATTCTCTTTTAAGCCAGCCCAGGCAGCTTGCACAGCTCTATAAGGAGGTATGGCCTGTGTGTATTTTGGAGAAGGCACTGACATAGATCAGACCATGAGAGCAATCATAATAGCTTTTAGGTAGATGGAAAAGCTGGTCCCAGAGCATGATCTTTGGGGGAAGAGGTTGTAAATACAGCCAGATTTGTGTTGCTCCAAAAGCTGATGCTTGGACAATCAGGTTTGTGGGGGCTCAGGCTGGCTCTAAGTAGAACCATGGTCATGCTGCTGTTAATGACAGACTGGGGACACCTCTCTTGAAGGCTTTGCAGAGGAACCATGTGTGTCAGGGAGGGGGACACTTCAGATTCTGTCATTGGGATGAGAGTGACTCTCCTTGATGAGCCTGAACCTGTTACCACCAGCCTGCAGAGCCTGGCCTGACCTGTTTGCTTGCGCGGTAACCATAGTAATTCCACTAATAAGATAGGGGCCTTCATAACAGAAGGAGCTTGATATGCCACCCCTAATAAAATGAAAATAGGAATTAAACCCTTCTCAAGTGCCAGGTGTAAGTCTCACATCTTATCATACAGACTCGCTGCTGCTTCTTCTCTGTATGCATCTTAAAAATGGGATAGAAAAGTCCCTGTTTTCAGCATTGCTCAGAATTGTGGGAAAAGCCCCTATTTTTCAGGATTATTATGGACTAAACTCATGGAAAATAGCTGGCCTGTGGGGAGAACTATGAATGTCTTTCCTGTGGAGTGTGTTTCCCTCTATGTACACACACATGTATGAGCATGTATGCATACACACAGACCCACATACAATCACATATGCTTGTACACATGTACACACAAACAAGTATACATGCATGTACACAACACACCCCTTCAGTTTCATTTGTATCATTTTCTTTCAGACTGCGTATTTCCCCTGACCTTAATCTTTTCTTCCTTGCTGACCACAGTTCTGTTCTCTATTCCTTAGGAGTTTGGCTCCAAGGCTGACAAAGAGATGCTCCCAAGGCTCCTTTGTTGCTTGGCATTGCAAAGGGACAAGTACAGCAGGTCACAGCTAGGGCTCCATCCATCACCTGGTTCTGGTTGCTTTTCCCTCGTCTTATGTTTTCTCTTTTCATCTCATCCTTAAGCTTGCCATGCCCTTTAACTCTGACTAAGAACTTTAACCAAAGTGAAGTTGTTCCCTTAAACACACTTACCTTTTCCCTTATCTCAGTGTTTAAGTAAGATGAAGAGGTTGCACCGATTCTATTACTGAAGTAAATGAAAATCATTACTTGTATTGTGGTTGGCTCTGAGGCTTCCTCCCCTGACATCCCTCTTGCCTGTGGTACCCTGTAGCATCTCCACTCTCTCATTTACTGGTGCTTTCTCTCTCTTGTGGCTTGATGGAAGTGACATAGCAAAATATCTTTGGGACCTTGGCAGGATTGTGCTCCTCACTAAAGTGTCCTGCCAAGCCATCCCCCGTGTCATCCCAAAGTTCCTGGGTTTAAACAGATCACCATCTCTGAAGTAGCCTGTGGTGTTGACTAGATTGAGCTGCAAGGCAAAGTTCTAGCAATCACACAGGCAGAGTGTGATGGACATATGATGTCAGGACAAAGGCTGCAGGAGATGGGAAATCATCTCTAAGGTTTCTACATGACTCCTACAAATTTAGATACTTGTAAATTTGCCTCAGGATGACCAAAGTTGTTCTTTTAGCAGTGTTCTTTTATTTTTATTTTCTTGTACGGTAACTTGCATTTTATTGATCTGAACCTGATGGCAAGACAACATTTATGCACAAAATGCTTCTTCTTGACTATGCTGCGTTGTTATTACTCTGGAGATTGTGTAGGCTGTTTGTACGAAATAACATCCACAGTGGCCCAAAACCAATAAAGTATCTTGGTTTAGACTCTCACTGTTGGTCTTTTCTCAGGTGATACCATCATTAGTATTTCATATTTGCTCTCATATTTATTTCGTGCACATATAAATATCTGTGTCTTCACCCCTTGAAAGGAGCATCATGTGTTTATACTCATGGGTAGAGCCTGTCTTTTCTCAATCCACAGTACATCTTGTACATCTTAGAGATCATTACATTAAGTATTTAAATAGCTGCCAAATGTTCCATCACTTGAATATAGCCGATAGTATTTGAATACTTTCCCATGGAGGGACTCTCTGCTTTCTTATGGGAAGATGGTTCTTCTAGACAAGCTTGAGAGAGTGAAAGTGATACAGATGAAATGCAGCTTAGACAGAGGCAGAGCTCGGTCTTGTCTATAAGGGTGTTTTATTTTCTTTTCATAAAGATTTTGATTCATTCTTCAAGAATTTCATGCAGCGTGTTCTGCTTGCATATGAAGTGGCAGATATTGCCTTACATCTTTGGTGAAGCATCTAGGTTTGCTTCTAGATTCCCAGCAGTACCTGAACAAGTGAGCAAAGAGTCCTGGACATGTGCGTCATTTTGTAAAGCTGTTGGGTCTCCAGGCTTGGAAATAATAGCTTTCCCTTAAAAGGTTATCTGGATTCTGGCCAGATGTATGTACACTTATGCAATTATCGCAGCAATTGATAAGGCTGATAAAAGGAAATAAGCCTTTGCTATTCAGCGTCCAGAATGGGGTTTAAAAGATGGGGTCAGGAAAAATTTTCTTGGGTGATACCCATATTGCTTACTTAAGCATGTGCTCTCTCTCTCTCCCTCCCTCCCTCCCTCCCCCCCTCCGCAGTGTGGCATGCGTATGTGTGGAATACGCACACACTCCACTTGCTTCCATTCATCTTACTGACAGCCTGTGAGGGACTTTGGTGCCTTCCTTTCCTTGCTCTCCACCGTATTTCCTTGAGACATGGTCTTTCACAGAATCTGGAGCTTGCCATTTTGACCAGGATGCCTGGCCACGAGTAAGCTCTTGGGATTCACTTCTCTACTCCCATCAGTGCTGGAGCTGAAGTTATGCACAGCTGTGCTCAGCTTTTGATGTAGATGCCAAGGAACCAAACTTAGGTCTCATGGTTGCAGGGCAGGTACTCTTACTCCTCGGCCTGGAGAAGACACTTTGCCATCCTATCTTATTTCAAAGATGCCTTCAGAGGCAAGATTTACAGTGGAAGAGAAGCAGGAGTGTAAGTTCCTTGAGGGAAAAAAAGTGGCTTACATCTCTTAGCTCATCAGTGTTTGTGTAATGGGGGGTACATGATGAAATAACCCTAAAGCATGGTAAAGGCAGCCATAGCAACATATTAATGTATGATTATACAGAAGTTTATATATTCAAGCATTAATATGACATAATGCTTGAGCCAGCAGAAGAGGGGCGGTGGGACTTAAGCAGTCAAGTTCACTCTATACATCCTTTTGAAGTACTTCTTTGAATAACCTAGAAAATCTTATTTGTGGCTAAATGCAATCTAAAAATGGCAGATGTTTCTGGTGGATAATTTAACCTTTGGGAAAATGGTTGTGACACTAGAAACCAATACTATCTTTATGAACCCCAAGTCGAGAAAATTTTGTAGTGTGGAAAACATCCTCAACACCCTTTTGGTTGGACCCTCTAGGAATCATGAGCTCTTCAGGATGAAGAGAGGTGTGTGTGTGTGTTTGTGTGTGTGTGTGTGTATTCAAGTGCATGTGTTTGCATGTTAATCTGGAGGCTAGAAGACAAACTTCACTATTGTTCCTCGGGTTTGACCACCTTAATTTTTGAGGCAGTGTCTCTCATTGTCCTGGAATTTAGGGATCTGCCTGTCTCTGCCTTCCTCAAACTAAGTGCAAACAGGAGCCACCCTGCCTGGCTGTAAAAAACAAAACCTGTACTTTGGGGCTCATGCCTGTGGGGCAAGCACTTTACTGACTGATCCATCTCCTTCCAGCATGCTTTCTATTCATCAATATGTTGACTTAGTATTAAATTAAAAGCACTCACTTATTAAGTCATGTGCTCACTTTTCCCAAAAGCATTCGAAGGGGTTGTGAGTCATGGAAGTAGCAGCTGGAGTTGGAGCTGTTTTGTGTTTGGGTCTTGGTGTTTAGCTTCTTGAAGTTACAGGGAGTTGGGACAGGCAGGTCAGGGGAGAATCTGATTTCAAATTCAGTAGATATGGTGTGATAACATGGGTGCCTGATGGGGATTACAGTATTCTTTTCACCTTAAATATCGGCAAGGACACCAAGGCAAAGTAGATTCAGAGTTACCAGCTGTTAATAGATCTCTTTTCTTACCTGTTAATTTTTAGTTTGAGAGTTTATCCTTCCAAGTGCTCTTTTTTTCCTTGCTATTTGATTTCATGTAGAATTTTCTTCTGCTCACTGGTGTAATGTGTTCCAGTTTTTTTCCTCCATATCCAAGTGTGCTTGATATTTCAGCTGCCACTGTAGATTTCTGGTCTTTTCTTAGAATTTCCCAGCTGTGGCGTTGGTTTATCACAGGGCATAGTTGTAATTAGGAAACAGGATGTGGTAGTTAGACGTATCTCCTGAAAAAAAAAGAAGATATTCCTACAGGAAAGTAGTTAGTGTGACACAGTTAGGACCTGCAGGTCACACATTGAGCCAAAAGATGAGCAAGTCTAGGGCCAGGGAGATCACTTAGTTGGGAAGGTATTTACTACAAAGGTCAAGGATTTTCGTTTGATCCCCAGGGAAAAATACTAGTGAAATAGTGTGTGTGTTTAATCCCAGTGTGAGAACACAGAGGCAGGTGGATCCCTGCGGCTCACTGATGGGCCTACTTAGGATCTCAGGGCCAGAAACCCTCTCAAAAACTCAGGTGCAGGTGTGTGTGACCTGAGAAATGACACTGGAGGTTGACCTTTTGCCTCCACATGGCTGTGCACTCTATTTGCATATACATGCAACTGCACATACACAAACATGAATACACACAAATACATATACATATACAAAAAAAGAGCCCCTCCAGTCAACGCTGAGAGGCAAGCACATCCTCTCAGGAAACTGCTTTATCTCTAGTCTGTTCTTAGACAGTGGTTTCCCTGTAGCTGTTGCTTTGGGCTGTAATGTTTGCTTTTCTTTAGTTGACAGTTACTCTTTGCTTGGTGTGGAACGAATTCTGTCATAGTGGCTTACAAGCTGTACCACATGTCTTTAATTTCATAGCTACTCTTAAGAGAGGGGACATCTGTTCCCTTTTTGAGCACATCTGGCCCTGATCCAGTTTTTCCTAGCATCCTTCTTCCCTCCCTACTTTTAGGGCAATGTATATCTTTTTTTCCCTCTCCTGTTTTATTTGAATTATCTCAGATTCTCACCGTTAAGTAATTTCAACATTTGTACCCATATTAAGAGCACACATTCTACAAGCCTTCCTTTATACTATTATCATTTTTAAAAAAACATTTTCAGGAATGCATTTCTCAGCCTTAGGGATTCTTTCGTGTGCGTGCATGTGTGTGTGTGTGTGTGTGTGTTTACTTCTGTTTCTTTTCAGTACCTATTGTATTGGTTTCTTCCCTATGCAGGTCTGCAGACTCCAATTCCAGAGGTCATTGTGGATATGGATTCCATGGATATCTTCCCTGTGGGCTGGTGTGAAGCAAATTTTTACCCCTTGACCACACCACACAAAACAGTCTGTAAGTGTTGCCCAGTGGAATGAGATGATGAAGACATAGTGTCCATAATCTTGGTGAATAAATAGGCAATTTGGTACAGGAGGTGGTGAAAATCAAGTTTCTAGGTGTTCTAAGGATTGCCAGTATTATTACTGTCTCAGTTATTCTTTAAGTGCTGGTATCAAACAGACATTTGGACTCCTTTGTTTTGTTTTATTTTTGGTTTTTCAAGACAGGATTTCTCTGTGGCTTTGGAGCTGTCCTGGAACTCGCTCTGTAGATCAGGCTGGACTCAAACTTACAGATATCCTCCTGCCTCTGCCTCCTGAGTGTGGGATTAAAGGTGTGTGCCACCGCCACCTGGCAATTTGGACATATTTTTATAGGTGACAGTAAGGAGGATATTAAAGGAGGCTATGCAATACACTGTTTTGATTGGGAAAGCTTAGATTAAACATCATATGTTTTTTATTTTCTTCCCTCTCCCTATTTTTGAGAAAGGGTCTTACTATGTAGCCTAGGTTATTTTTTTTAATTTTTGCGTATGTATGTGTCTGTGTGTATATATGTATATGTGAGTATATATATACATCTCTCCAGGTTCTCCATTAATATTTATTTCTTATAAATGATTATCATCTTTATAAAAAGGTAGACCTTTGCTTGATTTATATGCTACATTTTTGTTGTTAATTGGTCTTGAGTCAGATGATTCTGCATTTTCTATTATCAGCATAATTTTTCCCAAGGCAGGATCTCACTGTGTAGCTTTGACTGTTCTAGAACTCATTATGTAGACCAGACTGGCCTCAAACTCACAGAGATCCACCTGCCTCTGCCTCCTGAGTGTTGGGATTAAAAGCCAGTATGCCCAGTGCAGCATCTGTTAACACTAATAAAGTTTCTACAACTAGTAGAGTCTATTGCGATAAGAGTTCAAGTTTGCCTCCTTTGCAGCACAAGGTCTGGTGAAGGAACGGATGCAAATGTTGGAGTTGGAGAGACAGCTCAGTGGTTAAGAGGATGTACTGCTCTTGCAGAGAGCCTGAGTTCAGTTCCCAGCACCACATCAGACAGCTTAGAACTACCTGTACCCTCAGCTCTAAGGGATCTGGCACCCTTGGCTGGACTCACATGCACACAGCCTCACACAGATACACTTGCATAATTAAAATTTAACAAGTCTTCAAAGAAACAGTAGCAGAGTGCTCTCATCTCCCCAGGTTATTATTTGCTCGTGGACTTGAATATTTGACCAGGCACGTGGCTAGCTGCCTGTCCCCCCGGCCCAACATACTAATTCAGCATTTTCTTTTCATTGAGGTTGATTTGGGGGCATGTTATTTTGGCAGTATTCTTCGCCTTATCACAATTTCTGATGAGTTTGCAACAGTTTATCTTAATGTGTGTTTATGTGCAGTACAATATGTGCTCTCTTTATCTTCCTTATTAAAAGTGCCCTTTAAAATAAAATAGTCAGTGGAGTAGTGATAAGATTAAATGTACTTACAAATTTTTCTTGCTTGATAAAGCCATATCTGTTTAATGCTAGGAGATACTATGTAAATTTTGTGGCTTGACTTCAGTAGCTCATTAGTTATAAGAATAGGCACAGGACTCATCTTAATAAAAATTAATATTATAATTATTATATTATATATTATTGTTGCGTATTGTAATAAACGATTGAGACTTTGTCCTAAAAACCATCCTCATTATTTAGAGGTTTAGATGACTTCGAGAAATAATTCCTGTCCCATTCAGAAATAGTGGGGGGCTGGGGAAGCAGTTCTATTGAGACAGGGACTCCCTATATGTCTCAGGCCCGGTGCTGTGCAGGTTGGGTGTGGCGGTAACCCCAACACTTTGGAGGGGGGTCCTGGAGGGTCAGACATTCAGCGGTGCTGGCACTGCATGTCCAGTTGTAGCTTGCACGAGGCCCTGTCTCTAACTAAATACAACAGAGCGCACTTTTACACTAAGCCGTTAGAGAAGAACTAACCTCACTAATGTCATTTTCATTTGCTTTGCCTGTTTTACAGCAGAAAAGAAGAGAAAGATTGCAGTTGTACAGCCGGAAAAACAGTAGGTTTTCTTTCTTTCTGCCCGCCCCACCCAAACTGCGTGCTTAGCTGCAAAGGGCCTGAGTGATTTCCTTGGGGCATTAGCTAACAATCATCCCACCATTGATGGTGACAGCTCTTATTCCTTGGGTGGTTATGTGTAAAGCGCAGAGCCCACTCTCAGTGCGCTCTACAGCCCCCTAGGTATGTCTCACATTTTATCCCACACGGGAGGAAATGACTGTTTCTGGTACTGATGCTTGGTGGCCCTCATTCGACAAGTGTAGTTTATAGATGGGGGATCTGACTGGCTGACCCTGAATGCCTAGAGGCAAAGGACTTCTGTGTCACCCCAGACCTCCTGTCACCCAGCGGCCTGAAAGTCAGCAGTTGCTATACTCCTTCATATCTTAACATCCCACTGTTGAGGTTTTTTTTTTTAAAAAAAAATATTAAACTTGGTTCCATGTGTAAGAAATGCAGGTTTTTCCCTTATGGTGTAGATATAGGCTACAGTTTGGGGGGGAAAGGGTGTTTTAGGGTAAAATGTTGGACGTGTGGGCAGGGTGTGTTTGAAAAGTTGGAACTTCCGTTGAGCCTTTTGTGCATTATAAAGTATTTAGAATAATCCAAATGTTCCTTCCATCTGAAGTGATTGTGTTTTCTTAAGGACCAAAACATATGGTTATAAAGTTAACTGAAACAGCACACCTTTTCCTGTAGTCAAGCTTCAAATTAAATCAAAGGAACGAAGCAAATACTTGCACCAGTAATTGAATGAGGACAATGACTTTGAGCATATTTTATGCATGATCATCCCTGAATGCCATGGGCTAGGCTTGTAACTTGGCTCCAGTTTATCTGTGTGACATGAAGTAGATAGACTAACATGAGGCTCTTGATTGAGCCCTAATATGCAGTTCTTGGATTAATGATTCTCTCACCTCTCACGAATTGCTGGGCCCCCTTCTCACGATTTCTGCTTTAGGACATCTGGGGTGTGGTCTGAGATTCTGGATTTCTTCAGTTCCCAGCTGATGCCAGTTCTGTGGGCTCAGGGAACCACAGTCTGACATCCACTGTAGCAGAGGATGCTCCCCTCCCCATCCTAAGATATCTGGTGATGGCTTATATGACATTTAGGGCAGTTTTCAAAAACCATAGTTGCTATGCAGCCACATAGGCACAGAGGAAGGATGTCCAAAGTCACCTGAAGGTTGCTTTCAATTAAACACTGCAGTGGAAAAGTCTGACATTAATTATACGTCAGTTGGCTCTGGAATGTAATTGAAGACATTATTCTAAGTTCAGAAGAGACTCATTGATCAGGACTGGCCACTCGGGGGCACTTGTGCCCTAGACATTTTAGGGTCATCAAATGGATTTGAAAAGCAGCTTTCCAAAATGACCTCTTTCCGTAGTTATTACTGCTACTCTTGTACCCACAGCCTGCCTTACAATGACTCTCGGGTTTCCTTCCTTTCTGGCGTAGTCCTTTTAAATGATGAAGAGATTTCTCAGTGTCCTCCTTCCTTCTGTTACCTTTAATAGTTGATTTTCTGTATCCACAGATTGTCATCCACAGTGCCTGTTGAGAAAATACCTCATGACCTCTGCTTATTCCCTCACGTGGATGCCACAGGTAAATGGCCCAGGAAGGACCCTGTCTCGCCCACTGTGTGGCCGTGACTGGAGCACAGCTGTCACTTTAGTCACTGCATCTCAGCTTTGAGCCTGTTTTCTTTTTCTCTGTTGCCACTCGCTGACACGTATACATCTTCAGATTTTTTATTAGTCTAAAGTTGTGCTTCCTCTTTTCTACTGTTTGGTCAGGAGCTGTAAACAGGTCCTGTAATCTTCAGGAAAAGGATCTGTTTAGTGTTTGGCCGTTACAAATCAGATTAACATTCTGTGTCACAGACCACGGTGAAGGAAAGGAAAACGTTGAGCAGTAGTGTTGGGCATTTCTTTCTTGCCATTTTATCACAGTTCCGCTTGACTCTTTAGAGACATGGTCTTGTCGTGTAGCCCAGGTTAGCCTTGAACTCTCAATTCTCCTGTCTCAGCCTACCAAGTACTGGGATTCCAAGTGTGTACCACTGTCTCTGGCTTATCCATTTGCACCTTTGCCTGAGTGACCTTTCCACCCCCCCCACTCAACTTTTTGATTTATTCAAGCAAATATGAGCCTGAGAAGCTGATTATGACAGATAGATTTGTTAACACATTGTTATATCTTTGTGAGACTGTGAACTGCCATTGGACCACCAAACGTGATGCAGATATGATGTCTGCTTGAACTGATTCTTGACTCAGGCTTCTGTGTTCTTAACCAAACAAAATCTGCTTTGAATTCCAGGACTATGGTCTACATGCCTATGAATGCTCCCATTAGCTGATGCTCTCTTTGCAGTAAATAGAACAATTTTATAAGTAGATTAGATGGACATTTAACTAAAAGTCTGGGTAATACTACCAAGAATTTTAATTCAGTTGTGAAGTTAATTATCTAGCTTGTTGTGTAAAACACAAGTTTCAAAGTGCTTTTTTTTGAAAACCACATCAGCTGCTGTTTTATAGTCCACTGCAGTTATATTACTCTTTTTCATACCTTCCTACTGTCTACTGGGTCTGAAGTTTAAGAAACTGGCCTTTCCAAACCGTTAAATTACCTTCCCATAAATGGTCATATTTCTGAAATAATACCACAGTGCCTATATCTGTGGCATATCTTGGGTAAGAGCCAAGTGAGTAGAACAGAGAGTAGGTCTCTTAGCCCAAAGAGAGATTTAATTATTTATTATAAACACCAAGAAATGTTTTTTAATTTTTTTTAATATTTCTTATTAAAAAATTTCCACCTCCTCCCATTTC
>LOJH01056900.1:409-11634 GCA_001685095.1 Ellobius talpinus | reverse complement strand
TTTTTTTTTTGGTTGTATTTTATATGCACAGGTAGTTTGACCTTGGAAGCCAGAAGAGGATATGAGATCCCTTGGAACAGGAGTTTCAGAGAATGTAAACCAAGACACAAGTGCCAGGTCCTCTGGAAGGGCAGTCAGCACTCTGGTCCCGAGCCACCTCTCCAGCCCTATACCCGTTTCTAATGGGCACAGGTGTAACAGTTAAAACACGACCCTGTAAATAGAATGGGTACTGCTCCTAGTCCTAATGATTAGATCTGTGAAATGTCTCATCTCGGTTTCTTTTTTTCTGGATTCTTTGAGACAGGGTTTCTCTGTGTAGCCCTGACTGTCCTGGAACTTGCTTTGTAGACCAGGTTATCCTTAAACTCAGAGATCCACCTGCCTCTGCCTCCAGAGTGCTGGGATTAAGGGCGCAAGCCATCTTGATCACTTTTCTTACCAGTGAAATGGAACTACTCCTTTGTTCTTAAACCTTTCAATCTTTGTTCTGAAAGCTTTAAAACATCATACACCTTAATTCCAGAACTCTGGGAAAGTGAAGTGGATGGATCTCTGTGCTTTGCATATACCTAGGGGCACACAGAAAAACCCAGTCTCGAAAACAAAAAACCTACCATCAAAGAACAAACCAACAACCTCCCTAAAATGGGATGATGGGACTGGACATACATGCAAGCAAAACATCCATACGCATAAAATAATAATTTCCCCCCTAAAATGCAATGGCACATTAAGCAACTTTAAGGCACTACCATAAATCAACAGCAAAGGCAACAGCCACTCACAAGCAGCTTCAGGGTCGGCTCTGTCAGGAGACACTTCTTGATCTGCATCCTCCTCTCCAAACAGCTGGCTGCAATTCCAGAAGAGTGAACAATCAGGGAAAGGCATTTGAAACAGATGTAACTATTTCCCCAGAAATATCTATTTACAGTAGTCCAAATGCTTAGCATGATGATTCACAACGCATACATAATCCTAAGAATATCCTGTTTGCTCGTGGCACCAAGGCTAGATGAAATGTGTGACAATATCAGCTAGGTTTCAAACATTTCAATATTCAAACGTGCCAGCAAAAACAGGCAAGCTTCGTTCTTGAAGAACATTTTCACACAGTCCTGGCTGTCCTCGAACTCAGAGATCCATCTGCCTCTGCTTCCTGTGTGCTAGGAGTAAAGCTGTACACCATCACGGCCTAACAAGAAACGTTCTAACTACTAATGCTACCAGAATTGATTTCTCTGTCTTCAGGCATATATCAAATTAATGTAAAACATTAAAGGGGGAAACTGGGTGGTGCACACCTTTAATCCCAGCCTTTAGGAGGCAGAAGCAGGTAGATATGTGAATTTGAGGCCAGCCTGGTCTAGAGAGTGAGTTCCAGGATAGCCAGGGCTGCACAAAGAAACACTGTCTCTGGGGGGTGGGGGGGTGTTAAGGAGATGTATTCCTGGGAACCCTACTACTGTCTGGAAATTGTGTGCTAACACTGTGTTCTCAGTTATTTACTCAGACTCTCCCAGCTGGGAATCAAATTTGTCAATTATTTGGGGGGCTGTCCAACTATATTCCTCTCTTTTCAGTTTTTTTCAAATATTCTGGAGTACACCTCCTCATTTAGGCCATCAACACTCAGCATTTCTTCATGTGTGTGACCAGTAGCCTTCCTTCTCACTGCCATAGTCAGTCATTCAACAAGTGGTATTTTTTACCATTGTTAGAGTTGGTTGTGGATGGTTACTAAACAGGGTAGGGATCCTAACCATGGCCTCAGGCGTACCAGGCAAGTACCACACAAATGAGTCCTACCCCAGACCCACTAAGGATTTTAACTCCACTGTGAATTCTTCTTTAACAAGTTATTTATAAGTATGTTTTCATAATTCCAAATATATACATTCGTACAAACTTTGTTGCATGCCTGTGTCCAATACCAGACTAAACATCCAAAATTTCATCCACAGCATGCAAAGAATGCTGTCTGAGCTAAACCCAAGAAAATCACTAGTGTCTCTTTGCCATATTTAACCACTTTAAGACTAATATAACCTTTTTAAGACTATTTAAAAATGACCTCGTGTTCCATAATCTACTCTGAAAACACGCCAGGGACACATAACTCTTACTTGAACAAATACTTTGCCCAAACGATGCAGTGAATAGGTTCAGAAGGTGTGTTCCGAATTGTACAGCCAGGGAATGTTCTCTGCGTTGGCTTAGGATGACACTCGTAGCATTCAGTCACACCCTATAAAGTCAGGGCATAAGAGAGCAGTTACTCCACAACAGTTAGAAGGTAGTACAGCTGCAGACACTTCATCCCCTCACTTACATTCCAGCCCACTTCTATGCCACCAAGAAAACTTTAAACTATAAGTGACTGCAAAACCCTTACTGTATATATAAAGGATCCAGAGTCAAAAATGCAAAGGCTAAATGACATGACCAAGTCGTGGCTGAGGCAGAACCACTCCTCCCAACTCCCATGCAAGTGGAAGGCAAATTCAGAAAGAAGAAAGCATTGCAGTACAACATCAAATCAGAGAATTACATTTTTTATTTCACCAAATAACAGAAAACTACAGGGAGCCGGGGGTGGTAATGCACACCTTTAAAATCCTAGCACTCATGCTGAGGCAGGACAATCTCTGAATTCAAGGCCAGCGAGGTCTACAGAGAGAGAGAGTTCCAGGACAGCCAGGGTTATGTAGAGAAACCTTGTTTCCAAAGAGGAAAAAAAAAAGTAGTGGCAAGGTATCCCTAATGTAGGACCATCAGATGAATCCCTCTTTATCTCAGCATGTCTCAACCTAAGCCTTCACACAGGAGAATAAAAAACATAACAGTTAACAGTTAAAGAATCAAAACCCTTGCTGGGTGGTGGTGGCATACACCTTTAATCCCAGCACTTGGGAGACAGAGGCAGGTAGATCTCTGAGTTTAAGGCCAGCCTGGTCTACAGAGTAAGTTCCAGGACAGCCAGGGCTGTTTACACAGAGAAAGCCCATCTTGAAAAACAAACAAAAAGAATCAATATGTTTTAATATAAATTAAATGGCAGATCCAGGATCTCCTGCTAACGCTACTGTGCCCTCCGACTTCCAATAAATACCTTGGATGAAGCCACCGACAAGCACTGTGTATGATGCAGGTGACACCAAACACCTCCAACTCATTCTATACTGACACATTATATTCTATAAAGCACTGACACACACACACAACCTCTGGAGAATGGCACAGAATAAGCTTCCAAGACTAACAGTTAAAACAAAAGAAAGCCATGCTTTGTAACATAGGTACTCAGTCAAAAAAATACCAATGGGCTGGAGAGACAGCTCAGTGGTTAAGAGCACTGACTGCTCTTTCAGAGGACCTGGGTTCAATTCACAGCACCCACATGTCAGCTCACAACTGTCTGAAAATCCAGTACCAGGGGATCTGACACCTTCACACCAATGCACATAAAGTTAATCACAAATATTATAAAAAAAGAGACAAGCCAGGCCATTTTAAGTATTTTCAAAAAGTACTTTCTAACCTTTGAAGGAATTCTTCAAATGTAGCTTTTAATGTTTACTTCCCGAAGGAGCTAAGAACAGATCTGAAGACCTAACTAATCAGTCCTGGGCTTTTATAAACCTAGGCTAAAGATGCACACCACCCACTCGTTCATTAGCTTCACTGACATACTTCAGATAGTTCATCAACACTCTTCAAATCAGACTCCTTTAGGTAAAAATGAACATTAGAGATCTGGAGGATTGGTCACTATCCCATTTCTACACCTGAACTAGACTCCAAACCCAAAAGTCAACTGTTGATTTCTACACTCATTTAGTGTGTGTGCATGCACAGGAGTACCAAAGCACATGTGTGGCAATCAGAGGACAAGTTGTGCGAGTTGTTTTCTCCTTCCAACACGTGGGTACAAGGGCTGAAACCTAAGTTGTCCAGCTTAGCAGCAAGCGCCCACTGAACCATCTCACTGGCCCCAAAATCACTTCTGACTTGTTTTGAGACAAAGTCTCACTATGCAGCCCTGGCTGGCTGGAATTCACTATGTAGACCAAGCTGGCCTTGAAGACAAACAGATCCCGCTGTGGGATTAAAGAGGGCATGCGCCAACCATGCCTGGCACACTGCAACTTTTGGAAGTCTGACTTACTGCTTACCATCTACAACATTACACAAAGCCCTATGACTACTAAGCATTTTTGTAGCTTGTTCTGTCAGTCTAAGGATTTCTGTTTGTTTGATTTTGGTTTTTCAAGACAGTTTTTCTCTGTGTAGCCCTGGCTGTCCTGGAACTTGCTCTGTAGACTAAAGATCCACTTGCCTCTGCCTCCTGAATGTTGGGACTAAAAGAAGGCACTACCATGCCCTGCTCAGGCTGAGAATTTTAATAGATACCTTAAAGGAAACAAAGTGGCAGAGTAAAAGCTCTCTTACTCTTGCCTCTAAAGCACGCAGGCTTTATCTGAAGGTGGGAGGTCTTCTGGGAACTTAATGAACCCAGGCATTATCCCGGTTTTGTTTGTTTTGGTTTTTCAAGACAGGGTTTCTCTGCAGCTTTGAAGCCTGTCCTGGAACTTGGTCTGTAGACCAGGCTGGCCTCGAACTCTGCCTCCCGAGTGCTGGGATTAAAGGCGTGCGCTACCACTGCCTGGCACCACCCTGTCTTATACAGCATGAAATCTCTATACCTTGGATGCTGGCCTGCTTATACTACATACACCCAAAGTTTTTTCCTTCCTAAGTCTCAAATAAATAGGTGAAAAATAAGAACAAAGTGTTTACCTTCTTGATAGTGGTCACTTGTCCAAGATAACCAGCAGTCCCACTTTCAATGAGAGGCACATCAGCTGCCAGACACATTCTATTTACATGGTTTCGGGCAGCTGAAAGAAAAACACGAGTTACCAAGAGTTTCTGATGACAGAAACAAGTTCAGGTTGACAATTATGAAAACATTTTCTTGCTTTCAATAAAGCACATGTTCACTGTGACTAAGGCAAAGATAACTCAACTATTTTTGTCTGCAACACTTTGGCTACATCCTTAGCCAATGACATGTTATTACAGGACACTCAGCAAAACCAAACAATAAGAAATTTGCTTTACAAATTTATTCTAGACAAAGACTCTTTTTTCTTTATTTTATTTTTGGTTTTTCAAGATAGGGTTTCTCTGTGTAGCTTTGGAGCCTGTCCTGGGACTCGCTCTGTAGACCAGGCTGGCCTCAAACTCAAGAGATTCACCTGCCTCTGCCTCCTAAGTGCTGGTATTAAAGACATGCCCACCATGCTTAGCTTTCCAGAAAGAAATTTGTTACACCTACGAGGACCTGGTCTAGGATCCTGTGTTACAGGTACAGCTGGAAGAATTCTAGAGCCATAGTCTTTAAATGGAGCAGGCTAAAATAGGCCTGGTTTACCAACTCTTGGGAGGCAGAAGCACAATGGGTCAGAAGAGTTCAAGATCATCCCCAGCTACTTAGTAAATCTAAGACCCATCTCAAGAATAGAGCAGAACAACTAGCACCTTACTGTGGCCTCACCCTAATGCACTTTACAATCATCTGATGCTCTGGTCCATTTGTGTTATAATAGTCCTCGTGGACACCCCTCAGATGCACATTGCCTAGGTCTACGCACAATCAAGACATACTGCAACCACCTGAAACAAACTCACAGGCACGGCAGACAGTCATGCTATGCAGAGTCTTCTAATACCTATACCTTCCTATACCTTCTGGTAGACTAGCAAAGTGTATGAAGGCCAACTGTGTGTCCTAGAGAAATAGCCATTAACTGGCCCTGCTTATACCTAAAATTCTAGCACACCAGAGACTGAGGCAGGAGGATTGTCACCAGTTTAAGGTCAGCCTGGGGGAACATGGTGAGTTCCAGACTGGCTTGGGCTGGGCAACAGAGACTGCTACACACCCCAAAAGTCCCACCTATTCTTATTTCCTTTTGTGTTTAAGTTCTAATTCATAGTTGGACACTAAATCTCTAACCAGCTTTGACATGGGGAAGAGGAAATAACGAGATGTGAAACATTAAAAACACCTTACCTCTGTTATCTAATGCGTTCATAACCAATATAAACTTTCGAAAAAATTCCACATTATACTCTGGGCTGAAAAGCAAAACAAAAAGGTCACCAAAACTGGTCTTTTGTATGATTTTTCTCCGCATGATAGAGTCCCGAAATGGACAAATAACTGTAAAAATAACCATTGGTGGGAAGTATATGCCATAGTCACAGGAAGGCTGGAATTTTCCTAACACAAGCATATTTTAAAGGAACTATTCTCAAGTTTCTCTCCTTCCTGACCAGCAATCTAAGACACCAAGACAAATTCTTAAACTGGCAGAAAGCTGGCATAACCTCACTAGTAACCGCCTCAGGGTAGCAAGTGCCTGGGAACATACAAGGGACACATTCCCAGGATCTGCATGGCCAGCGGTTTCACCTCACATGGTCACAATCAGGCAGGGTTCAGGCCCCTCGGGGCTCCGCTTTTAGCAGCACTGGGAAAGTGCAAGAGGTAAGAGGCAATAGGCAGATCTACAAAGCATTAGAAATAGCCGGAGAGACAAGTGCCTTGAGAAAGCTGAAGGCTCCCTCTAATTCCCAGTCACATGTGTGTGTGGCTAGGGACTTATACTCATGGATCTTAGCTTTACACCACCATAAGGACAGACTTACCCATCATTACTGAGGTACGTGCAGTCAGATCCTACCACTATACACAGCATCAGCAGAGCCTCAGGCATGAAAGCACAGTTATTTCTAAGTCTCTGAGTAACTTCCTTATTGACATTAAAACATGTCTCATCTACATGAACTGATAGAAGCGATGCCACTGATGGCACAGACTTAGCATGCTTAAGTATTCTAGAAGTTACCCGAAAACTGCAGAATGATTCGGGCTCACATAGATGCCTGATAAAAATACCTTATACTTTAAAAGGCTTAACTAAAAATTCATAGCAAATAGCTTTGTAACAGAATGGTGTGCATACTTCATGATGCTGTCATGGTGAGCCTCGATGTTAGCTTGGGGGTGGAACTGCAGCACACTTTCTTTGGCAACCTGGAAAGCCAAAAGTAAATTACTCATTTTTGTTGACATTTGAAATCTGACATATACATGGTTACTTCACTTACTTAGCCATATATATATATACACATACATACAAAAATGTGGTAAGATTTCATTAAGTGTATACATATTCATAAAATTAGTTTTCCCCTACATGTGACCACTTTTACGTGAAAGGCAAACTTCAGAGAAAATAGAAACCATGGGGCTGGGGTAGAGCACTTGTCTACCTCCAATAGCACAAAACTAAACTGAACTAAAATGCAATAACGTCAGTCATTCACTTAGGAGCCTAAGAAGCCATAAATAACCAACCAGGTTAGCTTGACTACAAAATGTAATGCAAGTTTAGAAAGACTCCTATCAGAGGATGAAGGAACTTAGTCTAAAAACTGACACAGCAAAATACCTGTGGGGAAGGGAGCTGCAATATAAGAAAATAAAAAACAAGCACAATGGGATGGGAGGGAAGGGGCTGGCAGAAAACAGAAGAACAAGACCTTTGGCCCCACCAACCCAGGAAGAATATTCAAAGCAGCAGTATCTTCCCTGAGAACACAGGAGAAACTGGCCTCTGGGATGCAAAGGAGCAAACTTAAATATGAAGAGGATACAAAAGACACCTCAAATATAGCACTCGGGATTTCAATTCCTTCCAGACAAAAAAAAAAAGGGGGAGGATGTGGGCTACTCCCCAGCCCTTCCCCTCTCATCACCTGAGCTCAACCTCCAGGACCGAGTTGTCCCCTGACTTCTATTCTCATGCAGTGGCACTCACATGTGCCCCATACAAACTAAAATAAGCAAACGAATAATGTTAATCATAGACAAAAGAAGAGAGAAGCCGGACTGTAGACTGTGGTGGCGCACGCCTTTAATGCCAGAGCTTGGAAGATAGAAACAGGTAGGTGAACAGGTGTGGCTCGAGGTCAGCCTGGTCTACAGAGTGACTTGGGAAACCCTGTCTTGAAAAACCAGGAAGAAAGAGAGAGAAAGATAGGGGAGGGGGGATGCTAGCTTCACCTACTTTCCCTCTCTCTAGGGAGTCATAATCTGGCCTGTTGAGTGAGAACTTGATTGTCCGAGTTCTAAACACAACATGGGAAACAGTTACCTGAGCCTTTGACCTTCCAACATGTTTCTTTTGAAACAAGAACTGCCTGTTGAGGTTGCTGACATCGATAGTATCCAGATCAATCTACAAAGGCAGAAACCCAGATGAATCACACTGTTCGAGCAACATCACTACCTTCAGCATTCATAGCTCAGAACTTACCAGCGGAGAAAGTGCTTCTTTGGACAAGTCATACCCAAATTGTTAAAAGCTACATTTAAAGAATATGGGAAGGGCAGTGTCAATGTCAAAGGTAACCATCAAGGCCTGGTGGTGGCAAGCAAACCTTTAATCCCAGCCCTTGGGAGGCAGAGACAGGTGGATCTCTGTGAGTTTGAGGCCAGCCTGGTCTACAAAGTGAGTTCTAAGGCAGCCAGGACTACTATACAGAGATACCCTGTCTTGGAAAAAAAAAACAACAAACAAAAACAGAATGCCCTGAGAATGGCTAATTTTTTGTTTTAATCCTATTTCAGGGAATTCCTTAGAAAGCATAAAAGCTTTGGTTTATAAAAATTTTAAAAACAAACAAGTAAATAGAAATATAAAAGTTTCTGGTGGGCAAGGTGGTGTACTCAGATATCTGTGAGTTGGAGGTCAGCTTGGTCTCCATAATGAGGTCCAGACCAGTCAGGGTTACATATTGAGACCCTGTCTCAAAATATAGATAGATAAATAAATAAAGACAAAAGAGATAAAAGGCATTAAAGTGGTTGTCCTGCCAGCTACAAAGACGTGGGTTCGATCCCCCAGCACCCACATTAAAACAAGAGGAGATCCTGGGACTCACTAGCTGGTCAGTCTAGTAAATTTGGAGAGTTCCAGAACAAGAGAGCCTCTGTCTCAAAAAAAGGTAGACAGTGCCCCCAGAAGACACCTTAAGTTGTCATATGGGCTCCACCCCCCAAATAAATCAATACCCATCTGTCTGATTATTTCAAATGCGGTATAATTTACTGTGCCTGTTGTTTTCCATTAAGTGATGTGGCAATCGGAGTTGGAAACGTTTGTTGCTTTATTCTGTATATACATAGTCAGGACTGCTTGAGGGGTATTAAAGTCAAAAAATAAAAAAATAAAAAAAAGAATTCATGTTAAAATCTAACCCAGGAGCTGGAGAGAGGGCTCAACAGTTAAGAGTGCTGGCTGCTCTTGCATTGGACCTGGGGCCCAATTCTCAGCACCTACATTGGTTACACCAGTTCCAGGGGATTCAATGCCCCTTCTGGCCTCCAAGAACAGACACATAAACTAAGGGAAAATTTTTAAAATAAAAATAAAGTTTAGGGGCTGGAGAGATGGTTCAGAGGTTAAGAGCACTGACTGCTCTTCCAGAGAACCTGAGTTCAATTCCCAGCAACCACATGATGGCTCACATCCATTTGTAATGAGATCTGGTGCCTACAACACTGTATACATAATAAATATTTTTTAAAAAGTAAAATAAAGTTTAATTGCTACTTGAAAGAAAATAAATCCAGCTAACATCGTTTGCCTTCTATTTCAATAAGCTTACATAAACAACAAAATGTTCTCATCAAGAAACAGCCTAACAGTTTGGGGTAGTTCATGAACAATTAAAAACATCTAAGTACTGAAATATCCATTTGTACTTCAAAGCTCCCAGCGTCCACAGAGTAGAGGAACGCAGTGGCTTTCTTATTGTGAGTGTTAGCCAATAAACATCTGTCATCCTTACGAGATCGTGAACCTCCTCATTTACACTACAGTTCACTACAAACATTAAACCAAAGAAAAACAATTAAAACAAAGATCATTTACTTTTCAATTCACTCTTGTCTACTGCAAAAACTACTTTTTTTTTTTAACATAGCCTCCAGAGTTACCAGAAGACCGGATTCTCTGTGGCCTGGAACTGGGTGTGAAGTCTAATCAATGCATAGAAAAATAGACTCCAATTCTGCCTCGCCTTACATCCTGACACCTGTAAATTCGTTCCATGTTTCTGCTAATCCTTAAGGCATTTTCAACTCACATCCTAGTTCCAGATAGTATCTCCAACACGTTAACAAACTACAGCGGCTTCCTGTCATTGCACACTAAAACAAAACTTAGATTACGGACAATCAAAAACTTTTTTAAATTTCTTGAGGAAAAGTGTTGCTACATAGCCCAAGAGAACCTCAACTCCTGAACCTACAGTCTCCCGATTGTAGGGATTACACGTGGTCACCCAATCGCGCAAACCCAAGGGAACATCTTTAATGACATAAACGGCAGGGCCCCATCTGCACTGTGCCCAGCCCAGAGGAGCGCGAGCCCCAAAGGAGTTCATCCAGCCACTAGCCGCGTCCCCTCAGGGTAAGTTACTCAACCTCATAGCGCCTTACTTCCCTCATCTGTTAAAAATAAAACGGGATGCGGACAACACTTGCAACCTAGAGGCCGGTGGCATACTCAAGTGAATGCATGTGAGCACGCCCGGGGTGCTGCTGCTGATGACTGCAGCCGCTCTGCCGCGGGTCGTTACTTTCAAATTAGGGGCACGTTCGAATTAAAGTCACAGCATCCACAGGGGTCTCGAGCACTTCCTGCATCCCAGAGTAACTGGGGAAACTGTTCGGCTCGGGAGGCGGCGCGCGCAGGCCCGGGGAGCGGAGGCCTACAGACAGGAGGCCGGGTAGACGGGGCCCAGCGTCCCCGCCAATCTGCTCCCGGGGCAGCGACCCTGATCCCTGGCCCTCTCGGGCCGCGCCGCCCTGACTCCCGCCCAGAATTCGGGCCCCGCGTCCCGCAGACAGCCCGCCGTTCAGCCGGAGACCGGGCCTCACCAGGTCGATGTGAGAGAAGCCGGTGAGCACCAGGTTCTTGAGCAGCTCACAGCCGATGCCACCCGCGCCCACCACCAGCACCCGGCCGCCGGACACCGCCTCGGCCAGCTCCCGGGGAAGCCCCCGCGACAGTGCCATGGCGGGACGTCCACGAACCGAGGCGCAGTCGGAGGCGGGAGAACCCGAGCGGCAGCCGGAAGCC
>LOJH01056899.1:0-11634 GCA_001685095.1 Ellobius talpinus | reverse complement strand
CAAGCCTACATACATTTTTAAACACATTGTATCTCATTTAGAGGTCTTTTATGTCTGAATCTGTCCTTACTGTGCATTTGTATTTTTTTCTGACAAGGATGGCTTCTTAAAATGCTAAGAGACATTACTATGACTAAGGCTGCTTTGCCTTTTGACTCTTCCCAGTCCAACATGTTGAAGGAGGTCCATGAGTTGCCTCTGAGAGCCATTCTATCAACCCCAGATCCAGAGACAGGTTGCAGTAGGTCTGTGTTGCCATTAACAAGTTTTAGTGCTATGCTCATGAAACACATTTAAATGCTCCATAGACAGGTCTCCGGAAAGAGTCAGAGTTTGTGCTAGCAGCATGGCCCAGGAATCTGCAGTTTCAAAAATGCACATTTTTTTTCCACTACCACTGAATCAGGAAGACCTCTCTTAAAGGAGGTGTGGCATACCACCAGCAAACAGCAAAAAACTGTATTAAACTCTGTTTTTTTGTGTGTCTAGAATTCCTTTTCAAATTCTCTCAGGTTTTAAGCTGATTTAGTTGGCCATGTTGACACACCAATTTGTTGTAATATTGCCTTCAATTTCTTTCTTCAGTGTCTTTTTTTCTTTTCTTTTCTTTGAGAGAAGATCTCACTATGTAGCTCTGGTTGTTCTGGAACTTACCATATAGATAAGGATGGCCTTAAGTTTACAGATATCCACTTGCCTCTGCCTCCAAAGTACTTATATTAAATGCATGACTCAATACACACCACTCTTTCTTCAATGTCTTAATGTTTTTATTATACATGTCTTTTATTTTCTTTGTAAGAGTTACTCCAAGATATTTTATTTTGATGCTATAGTGAAATGTATTGTTCCCCTGAGTTCTTTGTGAATTTGTCATTTGTATATAGATAGGTTACTAATTTTTGTGTGTTGATTTTTGTATCCTACTACTTTGTTGAAAGTGTTTATCAACCATACAAGTTTCCTGGTGGAAGTTTTAGGGTCTTTTATGTATAAAATTGTATCATTTGTAAATAAAGATACTTTGACTTCTTCCTTCCCTATTTGTATCTCCTCAATGTCATTCATTTGTCTTATTATTTTTTCAGGTCCCATGAATATGGATCCATTCCACCTTGACCAAAGGTTGGAAAATTCAGGCCTATTCTTGCTCTTTCAAGTGTTGACTAAAGGTTTGACCCAGAGTGTGGCTGATTACAGAATGCTCCACCAAATATGTGGTCATTGAATATCCTGACTAAACATCAGAACACTTAACGCAGAATATAGTTACTTGATGTTTCAGGTATTGAAGGGATAATTGTTCTGTATGTCCTTTGTATCATGGTAAATCAGTCTTTTACCTTCTTTCCCCCTTTTGGATTGTGGTATATAAGCATATAAAAAATAAGCCTTTGCAAATTCAGTATCCATTGGGTTGCCCTCCTGACTCTATTCTGAGCCTCTGTCTATTTCCTTTGTATCTCTGTTCTGTCTAATGTTCTAATCCACATGCACCTCCCCTGGAATATATGAACCAGTGTGCTGGACCCGACAATAGTTCTAATTAAGACTTCAAGTATTATATTGGTTAGATATGGAGAGATTGGCCATTCTTGTCTTGTTCTTGAGTTTAGTGAAAATGCTTTGAGTTTCTTCTCTTATAGGTTGGTGTGGAATTGCTGTAAATTGCCTTTATTATGTTGTCATGTTGAAGTATGTTCCTTGTATCCCTAGTCTCTCCAGAACATTTATCATGAAAGGATAAAAGACAGGATTTCATCTAAGGTCTTTTTTCCATCTTATGAAATAACCATGTGGGTTTTTATCTTTCATCCTTATATGTGATGGATTAGTTTATTTATCTGAGTTGTTGAACCATCCCTGAATCTCTTACATGAAGCCTACTTGATTGTGGTAGATGATCTTTTTGATGTGTTCTTGGATTTGGTTTACAAGTATTTTATTAAGAAACTTTCCATGTATATTCATAAGGCATGGTGGCTTTTACTGGTTGTAAACTTGACTACATCTGGTATTTACTAAAACCTGAATGACTGGGCATGCCTGTGAGGGATTTTCTGTTTCTCTAGAGAACCAATATAGGCCCATAATTGCTAGGGGATAATGCTTTTGTATACTGTAAATATTTGTCACTCATATTGGCCAGTAGACAGGCAGGAAATATAGGCAGGAAAACCAGACTAAGAGAATTCTGGGAAGAAGAAAGGCAAAGAGTCAGTTACCAACCAGATGCAGAGGAAGCAAGATGAGAATACTTTACTGATAAAAGGTACCAAGCCATGTGGCTAAACATAGACAAGAATTATGGGTTAACTTAAGTTGTAAGAGTTAGTTAATAATAAGCCTGAGCTAATAGACCAAGCAGTTTATAATTAATATAAGCCTCTGTGTGTTTCTTTGGGACTGAATGGCTGTGTGACCAGGTGGGACAGAAACTTCTGTCTACATATAATTTCCTTTTTTGTGAGTTACTGTGGTTCTGGTATCAGGATAATTGTGGCCTTGTAAAAAGAATTATGAAAATTATGAAATGTTCCTTTAGTCTCATTTTGCAGGATAATTTGAGGTGTTTTGGTATTAATTCTTCTTTGAAGGTCTGGTAGAATTCTGCATTGAATCTATTATTCCCTGTACCTTTTTTTTTGATTTGGAGACTTTTAATAACTGTTTCTATTCTACTAGTGGTTATGGTTCTGTTGAAATTGCTTATCTGATGTTGATTTAATTTCAGTATCTCTCATATATGAAGCTTTCTAACCCCATCTTTCAGATTTTCTATCTTGGTGAAGTATAGGTTTTTAAAGTATATCCTTAAGGTTCTCTGGATTTCCTCAATATCTGTTGTAACAACCCCCCTTCATTTCAAATTTTATTAATTTGGCGAATCTCTCTCTCTTTTAATAAGTGACTAGGGTTCATCAAACTTGCTAATTTTCTCAAAGAACCAATTCTTTGTTTCACAGATTTGCCCCCCCCACACCACCTCCCTCCATTTCATTGATCTCAGACCTGAGTTTGATCATTTCTTCCCATCTAGTCATTTGGGGCATTATTTCTTTTTTGTTTTTATAGAGCTTTTAGGTGTTACTAATATGAAATATAAGTCACTAATATGAAATCTCTCCATTTTTGATGTAGGTTCTTATCTATGTACTTGACTCTTAGAGCTGCCTTCATTGTATCCCATTCATTTCAGTATGTTATGTTTTCATTTTTACTCAGCTCTAAAAAGTTTTTCTATTTCCCCCTTAATGTGTGTCTTGACCCATTTTTCATTCAGTTGTGAGTTGCTCTCTGTTCATGAATTTGTAAGCTTTCTGTTGTTTTGTTGTTGTTGTTGACATTCGATAGCTGATTCATTATGGTCAAATAACATGTGAGGTATTATCTCAGTTTTCTTAAATCTTTTGAGTATTATTTCATGTCCAAGTATGTGGTCAGTTGTAGGGAAAGTCTCCTGAGCTGCTGTGATGAGTGTATCTTCTTTTGTGTTTAGCTGGAATGTTCTGTAGCCATCTGGTAGGTTCATTTGTTTTATGATGTTATTTCATGCCAGGATTTCTCTGTTTAGTTTTTGTCTGTAGGATCTGTCTATTGGTGGGCGTGGGATGATTAAATCACCCAGGATCACTGTGTGAGGGTCAATATGTGATTTTAGTTGTAGTAGGTGTTTCTTTTACTAACTTGGGTGCATAATGTTTAGGACTGCGGTATGTATGCTCCAAGTGAGTTCTTCCTTTGGTGATTGTGTAGTGTCCTCCCCTATCCTTTTGATTAGTTTTGGTTTGAAGTTGTTTTGTTTTGTTTCGTTTTTGGTCAGATGTTAAGATACCTATACCTGCTTGCTTCTTGGGTCCATTTGTTTGGAATATCTTTTTTCCATTCTTTTATACTGAGGATGTCTATATTTGATGTTAGGGTGTTTCTTGGATGGAACAAAAAGATGGATCCTGTTTTCTGATCCAGTTGGTTAGTCTGTGTATTTTTATTGGGGAGTTGAGGCCATCAATGCTGAGAGATAACAATGAGAACTGTTTATTGATTCCTGCTATGTTGTTATTGGTGTTGTTGGTCTTCCTCCCCACTTTTGATTCAAATGCTTAGCATCTGGGCAGCAAAATGTTATCCTCATATTCTTTAAATCTTACACTGTGACCGGTTAGTTTCTGTATGAAACACTAAAAAGAGGTAAATATGGCACATGATTTCACCATGTTACTTAGAATGTCAAACTGTATGAGATGTTTACTTCTGTTTAATATTTATTGGATTATGGGTAGGCTATACATTAAGTGAAACTGTGGAAGGTCAAAGAACATTTCTGTATTTAATTATTGTGTAGAAAAAGAAAGATAGAAAAAATATGTAAGGTTTAAGACAGACATGGAAGAAATAAATGTATAAATGTGCTATAGAATAGAGAGAATACAACACTTCAAGAAGGTCAACCAGATGCCCAAGAGTTCAGAAATAGGCCGGACCCTCAAGGAGGGTTCCATATAAGTCTGAGTGTCTTCCAACATACATGTGATTCATAAAAATAAGAAAATGAAAATAACTGCTTCTCAAAGGTAAGGACTCAGAGAAAGAAGCTGAGAAAAATCATTGAGTCAGACCCAGGAAAGCCACAGGTGAGATGTGGGGTGCACTGGAATGAACTTAGCCTTAAAGGCTGCAACTCCCCTACTGTGACCTGGTGTCCTTCTTGCAGAAAGCATCTGATGTGGGATTTCCTTATGTATGCTGTGAATACCATTGGTGAATAAAGAAACTGCCTTGACCTGTTCATAGGGCAGAATTTAGGTAGGTGGGGAAAACTAAACTGAATACTGGGAGAAAGGAGGCAGAATCAGAGAGAAGCCATGTACCCGCCAGAGATAGACATCGGAACTTTGGCTGGTAAGCCACATCCATGTGGCAATACACAGATTACTAAAAATGGGTTAAATTAAGATGTAAGAGTTAGCCAATAAGAAGCTAGAGCTAATGGGTCAAGCAGTAATTAAAATAATATAGTTTCTGTGTGATTATTTTGGTTTTGGGCAGCCGGGACAAACAAGCAACATCCTCCAACAAGCATCATTTAAGACCTTCACAGATTTGTTTTAAAGACTCAGTATACTGTGTAAAGAAACAGAAAACAGCAGAGAAATGACAAATGATGACCAAATCTCATGATGATGCTAAATGAAATGAACCAGCCTTGCAAAGGCAAGTAGCACATTCCCTCTACCATATGGGATTTAGGGAAGCAAAAAGAAGGACATGGAAATAGAATAGAAAACTAAGGATAAAGAGGGGGGGTGAGAAGGAGATTTAATTTTTTTAAGATTTATTATTTTATGTGTATGAGTGTTTTGTCTGCATGTATGTGTCCCACATGTATGGTTGGTGCCCAGAGACATCAGAAAAATGCATCTTTGTCCAATGCTGGAGCAATGATGGGGTAAGAGAATTACCTGGAGTGTTCCTTCTCCTAGTGATTTGTTTGTTTCTGTTGTTGCTGTCAATAACAATCATTTTATATTTATTAATTATTAAATTTATCAAATTAAATTAAATTAATTAAAATCTTCTATATTTATTAATTCATTTGGTTGCTTTGGAGTGCAGCAAACAACTCACATGTGAAGTCTGTTAAGTCTGATATCCAACATCCTTACAGGAAAGGAGCTTTCATGAGTAGGACCTCTCACAATAGCATGTATGCCACTCTCAGAACAAACCATAGGAGTCTGTGAAATCATTTCAAAGCTGTGTAATGCACTTTCCATTTTAACATGTAAAAACCAGTATACAAGATGTGCTAGCCATTTCCCATAGTAGTTACATTGCTTTATTTATTTTATAACATCATCAAAAGACATATTTCAGCTTCTTCACATTTTTCTAATGACATATAAGTATGAGTTTCTGATTGGGCTCAGTATTTTACCAGCATAACAGTACCCACATTTAAAATGACTTCAGGAATGCTGTAATAAGTATAAATATGTTCAAAGAAACATAAACCTCAACACTTAGATTTTGAAAATAAATTATTTAGCAATTACTAAGTTCAAAAACTCAAAATATATTCTTTAATATAAAATATACATCTATACATCTCAAAACCATGTTGAAGGCAGTGTATACTTTTGCTAAATCTTCAGAGTTACATATTCTTTCAAATCAATAGTTTACTATTGGTACAACAACATTTTAAATAAATATTATTTTATTTTTAATTTACATGTATGAATTTTTTGTCTGAATGTATGTCTGTGTACCATATCCAGGCAGTGGCCTGGAAGCCAGAAGAGGGTATTAGATCTTCTAGGACTGGAGTTACTGGTGGGATGTGACCAGTCACATAGGTGCTGGGATTTGAACCCTGGTCCTCTGGAAGAGCTGCCAGCGCTCTTAACCACTGAGTTCTCTATCTAGCCCCAATACTGAATATTTTAAATATTTAGCATATTATTAAATAATAATTATTGCTCAGAAAATATTTCAGTCAAAACAAGCATTCTAATAGCACGGTTAGGAATATACTAAAAGTTTTACAGAATTTTATTTCACTAAAAGCATAAATTTATAACTTCTTTATCTCAAAAAACTGTCCAACTAATTCTAAGTAAAATCCTTTAACCTTTTGTACCAATTAGATTAAGGAAAGACAGGAGAGCCCAGAAATCAAAGACCTAATTCCTAAGGCTGGTGATGAGAATGCTCGGAGTGGATTATTTCAGCATCAGGTCCATGAGGCAAAACCCTTGTTATTGTTGATTATCACTTGAAGTGCTTCCTTCATCCTTTCCATTGTAGAATATTTAGGCAAGTCTAGAATATTGTGACACGTCAATGATCTTGGGTTATCCTCTTCACTGAAAGTTTGAGGACAACGAAATCTTATTCCATCAAACTGTAGGCCTTCTATGTGAAACCTGTCACATCCTGTAAGAAACACTAGAAAGGGACAGTTTTGTTAAGGTATTTCATCTAAAAAAACCCTCAAGATAAATAAGAAATTAAGGATTATATTTAATAAATATTGAGTACACTTTTTGTATTGCACAGGGGCAGGTAAAGCCTGGAAAAGTCATGACATTGGGGTTTTGTCCTCGACAAATTCATGCTATTAGTCTATGTTATCTCATCCCTAGAGGGAAGAGAACATGAGGGAATGGGATGGTTGAGTTGTGGGAGGGACGGAGTGGGAGTGCAATGAAAGAAATATGTTGATAGAGGGGTTAGGGAGAAACCTGGTGCTAGGGAAATTCCCAGGCATTCACAAGGATGACCCCACTTAAGACTCCTAGCAATAGTGGAAAGGGTGCCTAGACAGGCCTTCCCCTGTAATCAGATCGACAAATACTCTAACTGTAATCATCCAGTAACTGATGGAAGCAGATGCAGAGATCCACAGGCAAGCACTGGGCTGAGCTCTGGGAGTTCAGTCGAAGAGAGCGAGAAGGGATTATCCGAACAAGAGGGGTCAAGACCATGATGAGAAAGCCGCCCAGACAGCTGACCCGAGCTCCTGGGAACTCATGGACTCCGGACAGTCAGTTGGGGAGCCTACATAAGACTGAAATAGACCCTTTAAATGTGAATAACAATTGCGTGGCTTGGTCTTTTTGTGGGGCTCCTGGCAGTGGGACCATGATCAATGCCTGGTTCAAGAACTGGCTTTTTGGAGTGGGATGGAGAGGTAAAGAGGGAAGTTGGGGGGAGAAGGAGGAAGAGAGGGAGGGTGAACTATAGTTGGTATGTAAAATTAATTTAAAAATTTTAAATTAAAAAAGAATGATCTATTACATTAAAAATGAATACCTATTACAATACTTACAGAGGAATTTTTTCTTTTCATCCGAAGTTAATTCGTGGAAAGCCTTCCAAAAGAGAAGAATAGTTGGATGTGCTTTGTGATATTCTTTTTCATAGAGTGAATTCTTGAGAACACGAGAGAAAAAGAGAGTTTTGGGGGGAATATGTATTGGTAATTTGGAAAAATCAGAGAAGGTTTTAGGGGGCATGTATATCAGTAAACTTAAAAAACTCAGGTTATCACTTACATTTTCAAATTGTTCCCAGTCACAATCAGCATTTCCAATTATTGCTTTCATTAGTTCTTCAGGATGGAACTGTCTAATTATATCCTGGTTACACACTGTGTAAAATCCTCTATGAAATTCCTCATAAATCATTTTTACAGAAGTATTAAAAATGTAATCAACACACTTAGAAACGTATTCTTGCCTTGAGGGAAGAAAAATTTAAAAAAATGACATACCTTATCAGTGACTACAAAATTATCTATTTTGCTTTTTTACTCTATTGAGAAAGAAAAGTATATTTCTTCCGTGTAGTGCTATACAAGTCTATACAACACCAGAAGATGAAAACCTGGCCAACTAGAAGAAAGATCCTTAGAGACTATAAGAGAAGGGTTCAGACTTTGGTATGTTCTGATTTATAATTCCAATCTGAACTTAAGCGCTCCTTGACTTTCAATAGAGATATATCCCAATGAGCTCATTAAACATGGATAACTCATTTAATACAGCTAACCTACTAAACATTATAGCTTAGCCACTTTCCCTCACTGGCTGCTCTCCAGCATCACGAAGAAGCATTGCACTTCATGTAACTAGCTTAGAGAATCGTCAAGAATCCAAACTCTGTGGAGGATGGTAACTATGGGATGGCATGTGCTTTCACATCACAAGAAAATAGGTGTGGACATAAGTCCAAACATCTGACCCTTGCTTCTTCCCCTTTCTACGTTCCTCTCTGCCACCGTCATCTTGCTGCCTCTTGTTTGCAGGGAACCCTGCAGTGTAAACATTCTCTTTAGCGTGGCATGCTTTCTCTTTACCTGGGAGCTCCTATCCAGTCATCAGATTGTCAAATGAAAGTAACGTTCTCAGGGCAGGCACTTCTTTTCCTCCCCCAGTCTCTCTTCTAGCAACAGCTAATTTGTGGAAACAAGTTCTGAAAGGTCTGTCTTAGGCAGAATGCACTTTCCACCGTATGATAGATATCCTGGTGGCAAGTGACACAGTGTGAATGTGGTTTGACTCTGTCCCATTTATGTGTTGACATTTATTTCTCCCATTGTTGGGTATTATGAAGATAGAAACTTGATCTGACTGTAGTGTTTATGGTGGGGCCTTGGAGAAAGATTCAAGTAACACAAAATTGCCACACAGAGCCCTGTGATTGAACTCTGGTCACCTTCTAAGGTGAGTGAGAAAGACCAAAAGGGACACATGTTCATGCTCCTTAGGTCGTGTCAGGTACTGCTTGCTCACACTCAAGATGCGCAAGCGAGAAGGCGGCAACAGATGTACTTCTCAGATTTCCAGAACTGTGGAACAAATAAAAATCTGTTCTTTATAAAGTTACCCAGTGTTTGATGTTCCATTAAAGTGATGGAAAGGGGCTACTCACACACACCCCCATCTACCCCTTAAACTGCCTTTGTGAACTAACTTGTTTAAACCACCTCCTTCTGTCCTCCCCATAACCAGTCATATGCTGCTGAATGGTTAAGAGCCGTTTTCCAAAAGGAAGGTGGGGGAGAGTAGGATATAAAAAGACAGAGGAAGGGAAATACAGAGAGAAGGCAGAGGGAGGGAAAACAGAAAGGACAGAAAGGAAAACCTCATTTGTAACATTTGCCAATTTTTCTAATTATTCTTGCCATGACTGACATCAAGTTACAATACTTTAAATAATAACCTTTGAACATTAATGAAAATTTTGCAATCAGATTCCAAAAGCTGGTACTAGCTGGTTTATTTGATACATTACATGGTGGTCTATTTGGGTATCTGCTTTCTACCCATTCTGATATAAGTTACACGTTTTATCTTTTTTCACAACTCCATCACCAGTATTGGAATATAGTTTAGCATAGAATAGGGCCTAAAAGTCTATTAGATGACAGAAATATTTATTCCTGACCATTTCTTCTTTTCTCCTGCCTATTTATTATTCTAAAAGGCAAGGAACTAAAGTGAACATCTGAGAAGTTCAAATATATTTTAAATTGTATTGATACAAACATGTTATGCCTATTCAAAGTGGATATTTTAGGTCTTAGCTTTTACCTGTTGGTTTGGTCCACAGGTACAGAGATCCCATTTGGAATTAACTCAACATCTTTTTGATCCCAGTGTATCTGTAACCAAAATGCACTCGACTGATAAACACAACCACAAGTCCGCTGTTATTGTCAGTGCATTTTCCCTATAAGATTTAAAATGACTCGAGACAGATAACCATTTTTCAGTTTAGTCTTTCGTTTGTTGCGACAGAGTCTGCATATGTAGGCCAAGCTGGCCTCAAGCTTGCTATTGTCTCCTATATCTCCTAGGATGGACCACCATGTTCAAGTCCAGACTTTTAAACACACGCGCGCACACGCCCACACATACACACACATGCACATGTGCTTGCACACACACACACCACACATACACACACATATTTAGTTTCTTGAGATTTTTGAGACAGGGTCTCTCTATGTAATCCTGGCTAACCTGCAGCTTGCTATATAGACCAGGCTGGCCTTGAACACAAAGAGATCCCTTGCCTCTGCCTCTCAGCTGCTGGAAATAAAGGCAGGAGCTACCATGCCCTGCCATATAAAAAAAAATTAAACCCTTTTTAATACATGTTATATTTGTATATTTCAAGCACAAATTACCCTGTTTAGTTGAGGACATTGTTTGAATCAAATGAATGTTTGCTATATTCATATATAAAAAGTCTGTAGATATAAGATATACAAAATGAAAACCAGGTAAGAGAAAAATTTTAAAGAATAAATTATCTTTAAAAATGTGGATATTCCATGTTAAAGGTTCTATAATAAAATGGTGGTGTGGCATACATTCCTTGGCATGGGTTCAATCTCCAGCAATTACTCACCAAAACAAAACAAAACAAAACAAAACAAAACACCCCAAAAAACAGATTAAAGCCAACCTATAATCTAGGTTTTTCTGTTACTCACGGAAAAATATATGTAAAGTTCTTCGACATCACCAGCCTCACAATTGAGAACTTCTTGCAAACTCCTATTGAAAAATTAGTTTAAAATTACATATTTGATATTGTAAAATTTTAAAATAATAATCATTCAATGGGGAAAAATTAATATCGACATGTACAAAATTCAATGTAAATTTTCTCTCCTGCTCTTTCCCACTCATCTTCCTAGGATTATCTTGATTTAAAATTTGATTTGTTAGTCTACTCTACCTTGTTGATACTGCTGCGTATTTGTGAAATGATTACACAGAGGAGCCCTTACCTCTAACATGGGGAGAATTTATTTTGCAAAGTCTGGAGATATCTTTGGTTGTCATAGTTAAGGGCTGTCATCTAGTGGGTAGTGTTCTCAGACACTATTAAACCCATCACACTGCCCAGAACAATGTCCCACAAAGAGAATTCAAACAACCAGATGCTTGAGGTTATAGCGCAGTAGATGTTCTTGTCCAAGAGGGAGGAGGCCTGAGGTTTAGATCCCAATCAAACACATTAATAGCTTTGTGGGTGCCTAGTGTGTTTGGATGCTCACCATCCTAGACCTGGATGGAGGGGGGAGGACCGTGGACTTCCCACAGGGCAGGGAAC
>LOJH01056897.1:0-11634 GCA_001685095.1 Ellobius talpinus | reverse complement strand
CCGCTCTCCGGGGGGCTGAGCCCAGACTCCAAACAGGGGGGCGCCCCCTCTTCCTCCCGACGCCCTCTACTCAGCAGCCCGAGCTGGGGGGGTCCGGAACCTGAAGGCCGGACGGGAGGCGGCGTCCCGGGCTCGTCCTCCCCGCATCCTGGCACCGGCAGCCGAAGGCTCAAGGTGGCGCCTCCTCCACCGGCTCCCAAGCCTTTCAAGACCGTGACCACTAGTGGAGCCAAAGCCGGCGGGGGCAAGGGCGCGGGTAGCCGCCTGTCATGGCCCGAAAGCGAGGGCAAGCCCAGGGTCAAGGGGTCAAAGAGCAGCGCCGGAACTGGAGCTTCTGCCACTGCGACCGGCGGGGGAGGGGGCGCTGCAGTCACGACCTCTAGTGGGGTCGGGGCTGGGGCTGGAGCGAGAGGGAAGCTGTCCCCTCGGAAAGGCAAGAGTAAGACCTTGGACAATAGTGACTTGCATCCAGGACCCACTGCCGGCTCTCCTCCGCTCACCGTGCCAGCAACCCCAGTTCCAGCCACTTCTGTCACCACCACCTCCACGCAGCCCCTCGGGCCTGCACCCCCTATCACTCTGGAGCCACCAGCTCCAGGGCTGAAAAGGGGCCGGGAGGGCGGCCGAGCGTCTACTCGTGACCGCAAGATGCTCAAGTTTATCAGCGGTATCTTCACCAAGAGCACAGGGGGGCCTCCTGGCCCCGGTCCCCTTCCCGGACCCCCAGGCTTGTCTTCCAGCAGCGGGTCCAGGGAGCTGCTGGGCGCAGAGCTACGCGCCTCCCCTAGTGAGTAGGGAGGGTCAGGGCCGGAGACACCTGGAGGCATTATTTGGGGAATGTGCAAGAACAAGGGAAGCTTTTCTCTTGAGTGGATGGAGGAGTTAGGCTCGCTTCTCGACCAAGGGCTAGGACAAAGACTAGGAAGAGGTCCTGAAGCGATGAGACGTGACAGGAGTGTTCTTGGTGCTTCCTGGAGAACGGTGGCCATGGTCGATGCTTACTGTAGGAAAGCATCCCACAGAAGCCTCAGACCCCAATCTCAGCCCTGGTTGGAGTCTAGAAGCCAGGCGATAGGGACTTTGCCTTGTGGGGAGGGGCACTGAAGATGCAGGGAAGGTGGAAGCCTCAGTTTCCCCTGAGTAATTGGCACAGGTGGTGTGGCGGTGACCTTGCAGCCGGTTCCTCGCCAGAGACAGGTTTCCTGGGTTGAGAGCCGGCTGGTGGTTTTTCCAGGCACTGAAGGTGGATTGGGCGGTTCTTGAGTGAGCGGGGGCTGGAACGTGCAGATTTAAATGTGAACTGAAAGGGGGCAGATAGGAAGCCTGGCTTCCCGCACTACCCACCCCCGCCCCACAGCGGCGTCGAAACCCGCTCAGGGCTGACCCCGGTTGAGTCAGGGGGCGGAACTGCTGTAAAGACAATTCTTAGCCCGGGAGACTTGGGAAGCCATACAAGGAGGTAGTTTTATTTATTTAATTTTTAATTTTTTTCCTCCCAAGGGGTGCTTTTATTATTATTTTCTAAATGGTAGGGACAGGCGCGCGGGGGTGGGGGGTAGGTAGCGACCCACGACTCGGTTCCGCTCACATTCCCTGGAGGGGAGGCGTGTCTGGAACGGGGGCGGCCCGGGGGGGTTGGCTCCTGAGCGGGTGGGAGCAGATGGCTCCGGATCCCCGAGTTCCCGCCGCAGCTGCGGCGCCCCGGGAACGTCCGGCCAGTGTCAGGCGCGGGGGTTGGACCCGGCGGGTGCAAGGAGAATCTTTTCTCCCCAGGCCTGTGGCTTCTCTCTGCCTGGGGATGGAGCCTTACCGCCCCCCACGGTTCTTTCGGAGGCTGTGGAGATCTAGGCAGAGGAAAATCAAAGTTCTGTCCCCCTTGGGCGGTGAACAGGAGTTAGAACTACCTGTGCCACTGACCTTGAAAAAGGGCAGGAAAGCCCTCACCACCTCTTCGCTCCTGTGAAATGGAGATTGAGGGAGACCCACTCCATTCTAGGTCTCAGGCCTTCCTCCTTAGGTCTGCTCTGAGAATGTCGGGGGGGACCCTCTATTCTGTGTGGTGGGAGGAGACTCATCACTAGTAAAGTCGTCCTGATCTGGTCTGGGGCAGGGACCCACGTTTGAGGATGTGTTTTAAGGGAGATGCCAACTGAAGTATTTTCGTCTTGCCAGCTCTGTTGCTAAGCAACCACTGAGCGGCGGCAACAGCTGTGGAGAGAGTGGCTGGGATGGGAGGACTGGGGACCACTCTCCAGTGCAAGCAGGGTCTTAGGGGTTAGGTGAAGCCCTCAGAAAAGAGAGCGCCTGTGGACTGGAAGTCCTCCTAGGCCACAGTCTTCCTTCTTACTGCACTTTTCCCTTTGCAGAGGCTGTGGTCAATAGCCAGGAATGGACTCTGAGCCGCTCAATTCCCGAACTGCGCCTGGTAGGTAGCTCAGGCCCTTGGCTTGCAGGCGAGCTTTATCTCCCCGGCTTGCCCCATTCTCTCCCTTCGCCTCTCTCCTCTCTTTGAGAACCAAGAACGCTCTGAATTGAGTTGAGCAGCAGAGCCTTCTTGAGGGGGCTGGCTGCTCAGAACAGCCTCATGCCTTGTCTTCATTTTGTCTCTTCCCATTTGTCCAGTCTTCTCCTTTCTAGCATTTTTCTTAAGATTTTATTAATTTAATTTATGTATAAGTACTCTATCTGCCTGTACTCCTTTATTCCATATGAGGGCATCAGATCTCCACTATATATGGTTGTAAGCCACCATGAGTTGCTGGGAATTGAACTCAGGACCTCTGAAAGAGCAGCTAGTGCTTTTAACAGCTGAGCCATCAGTACAGTCCCGCACTTTTTTTTAAACGCTTGGTATTCTTTTGCTTTAAACAGGGTAAAAACTTTCAACTAATGCCTTGGGCTATACCCTACTACACACACGGTTTAATGTGTTTAGTGAACAGCTCACACGTGCGTGCGCGTACACACACACAGACACAAAAGGGTATTGCTTAGCTTGTGGTCTGTTTAAACTTTGGGGTCATTTCTTGCCATACCATGCCTGCTCTTCCCAGCTGACCGGAGGCCCTGGAGGGTCTTTTTGGGTGGCCAGTCCCTGTGGGTTCTCTGGTATGAGCAGACCCAGCATCTGGCTCCACATCTCTCCTTTAGGGAGTGCTGGGTGATGTCAGAAGTGGGAAGTCATCCCTCATCCACAGATTCCTCACGGGTTCATACCAGGCGCTGGAGAAGACAGAGAGTGAGTGCCCAGGAACCACAGTAAGCTAAGACTGGGGGCCAGGTATCCATCCACCAGTAAGATCCGGGCTTGGGCAGGTACCAAGATGGGACTTGAGGCACAAGAACTAAAGTTGAGGGAATGTGAGAAGGTTCCGTGACTTGGCTCAACTCTTCTGAACAGGTGAGCAGTACAAGAAAGAGATGCTGGTGGATGGGCAGACTCATCTGGTGCTGATCCGAGAGGAAGCGGGAGCGCCCGATGCCAAGGTGAGGAACGGAGGTGGTGGCCATAGTAGGCTGGCTGGGGTCAGTATTGGACATGGAAGCATTCTGTCTTGCTAGGACACCCTCTGAATGGTATCCAGAGGGGATTGGGCCTGTATGACCCTGTGTTTGCCCTCTCATCCCCTGCAAGTTCTCAGGCTGGGCAGATGCTGTGATCTTCGTCTTCAGCCTGGAGGATGAGAGCAGCTTCCAGGCTGTGAGCCGTCTCCATGGGCAGCTGAGCTCCCTTCGTGGGGAAGGACGAGGAGGTCTGGCCCTGGCTCTGGTTGGGACCCAAGGTAAGGAGGGGATATGGAAACCTTGTTTTTAGAGGAGGGTGGAGGGTACCTCTAAAGTATTGCCCACCATGGCTGATAATTTGGCAAGGTGTCCTGTCGAACTGGCTGTTTCTCCAGCAACCCTCTAGAGGGAGTCTGATGTCCAAATAAGGAAATAATGAACCAAACAAAGCTCCCAAGGTCTCAGCAGAGAAAAGAGGACAGCCTGGGAGGACAGGACCGCTGTAATGACCATCTCTGGAGATGTTGCCTACCTTGTGTTCTCTCTGCCATTTCTGATGCCACTGCCGTGGGACACACAAAAAATGTCAAGTCCTAGTGTGGCTGAAAAGCCTTTCTCTTCAGCTGGGTCAGGCTGACACTGTTAGAAAGGAATTTCTCTACAGAGAGGAAACACGGAGATACTGGAGAAATAAGGAGAGCAGAAAACTTTCGGTTCTCCTAGTAGGAGCTCAGAATCCCTCAGACTGTACCGTGCATGGCAGGAGGAGCGTTTTCTCTGCCATCGCTGTCTAGCTGTCCAGGACGCTCTGTGCTGGTGCTAATGTTGGTGCCGATGCTGTTACAGATGCTGTTGTAGGTTCAAGCCTCCGCCTGTCCCTTGCCTCCTAGCTTCTGACTTGTAGAATGAGTAGCCCACCTGTTATATTTGGCATTGAACTTTTCCTCTCACTCAGGTCTCAGGTTCAGTGATTCTCAGGGTGTTTGTCTGAGCCATTGTCAGGAACCTCCACTCAGCTTCAGGAGTATTGCCTGGAAAAATACACACACACACACACACACACATACACAGAGAGAGAGAGAGATACAGAAAGAAGGTCAGACACACAGACACAGAAAGACACATACACAGAGAGAGAAAGACAGAGACATACAGATACACACACACACAGAAACAGAAAAACACACATACATACACAGACTTAACTGGGCCTGGTACTCACAAAGGGGCTTATACACTTAACAGTCTGTTTGAGGACAGATGTTCTCCCACACCCTAACTCTAGGAGGTCTAACCTGGGCTCCAGACACATGGTAAAGGGAATCATGAACATTGGTAGAAGGGCACCTCACCCATCCTGCCCCTTTGCCTGTCCCCTCAGACAGGATCAGTGCCTCCTCTCCGCGAGTGGTGGGTGACGCTCGAGCTCGGGCTCTCTGCACAGACATGAAACGCTGCAGCTACTATGAGACCTGTGCAACATACGGGCTCAATGTGGACCGGGTCTTCCAGGAGGGTGAGTGTGGTAGTCACCAGCACATGAACGTGGAAAGCCGGGGGTCCCGTGATATTGTAGGTGCCTAGTTTCCTGTTCTGTGTTTCCCAGTGACAGGAAATTGGTCTCTGGGAGCGAGGAGGGGTCTGGGAGCCTATGGAAGGTTCGGTTAATTCACAGATTCTTTCTGGGCTGGAGAATCTGGCTAGGCCATAGATGGCATGGAGGTCTAGAGACAAGGAAGTTGGGGCTATCTTATCTCCTGGGGCTTCTCAGAAGAGGGCCTGGGAAAGTGGTCTTGGGTATCTTTCCAACGCCTCTCCCCTCCAGTGGCCCAGAAGGTGGTGACTTTGCGCAAACAGCAGCAACTCCTGGCTGCCTGCAAGTCTCTGCCCAGCTCACCAAGCCATTCAGCCGCTTCTACTCCTGTAGCCGGGCAGGTAAGTTTGGGTGTCAGAGACTGACTTCAAGTTCAGAAGCGGGGGAAATGAGTGGGCTTCGAGAGTAACATTGAGCCTGGGCGGTGGTGACACATGACTTGAATCCCAGAACTCCAGAGACAGGGGCAGTTGGATCTCTGAGTTTGAGGATAACCTGATCTACATGGTGAGCTCCAGGAGGGCCAGGACTGCGCAAGAAAAAAAGAAAGTAACGTGAAATGGCATGAGGTGCCGTTTGCCATGTCTCTATGCCAGCCACCCTCCCTTATCAGGAAACCAGACTTTGCAACACTTGAAGCATTGTGACAGAGCTAGGGAAGATTCATGCTGCTGATGGCACTGAGGCACTGAGTGAATAAGGATGGCAGTAGGGAATGTCTCATACTGGGTGTCAGCTTGGCTTGCTGGGTATAGGTGCTAAGCTCTGCTGACTCCTCCATATGCCTCCAGGCTAGTAATGGGGGCCACACTAGCGACTACTCTTCTTCACTTCCATCCTCGCCCAATGTTGGACACCGGGAGCTCCGAGCTGAGGCGGCCACTGTGGCTGGGTTAAGCACCCCAGGGTCCCTACACCGAGCAGCCAAGCGAAGGACCAGCCTTTTTGCGGTATTAGACATACCGGCCCCCTTTTCCTTCTGTCCTGTTGCCTGCCTGTCGTCCTTAGTCTCTAGATGTCTCTGTTGGCTCTCCCTCTTTGCCTTTTCACTATTTCCCATGCTCGTATCCTACCCACCCTCTGGCTAATTCCAGTAACCATTCCAGAACCGTCGGGGCAGTGACTCTGAGAAGCGGAGCTTAGACAGTAGGGGAGAGACAACAGGGAGTGGGCGAGCCATCCCCATTAAACAGGTAAGGGATTTGGGAGCTGAAGAAGGGTCGGAAGCAGCCGTTCTTAGCTGACTTTCCTCTCACACATCTTCCTGCTCTTCCAGAGCTTCTTGCTAAAGAGAAGTGGCAATTCATTGAACAAAGAATGGAAAAAGAAATATGTGACTCTTTCTAGTAATGGCTTTCTACTCTACCACCCCAGCATTAATGTGAGTAGCAGAGAAAACCATGCCGGAAAACCTTGGATGTCCTTCTAGTTCTTTCTGTGTCTCTGACAAGACTTGGCATCATTTCTGGGGGGCTTTAGTTCTGCTTTCTTAGACTCATGAAGCTTGTCTATGCTGGGCATAGGAAAGTAAACTCCTTGACCCAGGAACTTGCAGCCTAGTAGGGGGGTACCATGGACAAGCCGGGGAGGCCTGCCAGGAATGCTTCCTGGCCAAGTCTGGCATGACTGCTCCCTACGAGCTCTTCCCAGTCCAGTCAGCTCTCAGAGCCCCTCTGTATCCTGTTAATACTGCTTACTTTCCAGCATAAAAGCTGGAGACCCTCCACCCCACCCCACATACCACTCTCAACCCTGTACCTCTACAGGATTACATCCACAGTACACACGGCAAAGAGATGGACTTGCTACGAACAACTGTCAAAGTCCCAGGCAAGCGGCCCCCAAGGGCTATCTCTGCTTTTGGCCCCTCAGCCAGCATCAATGGGTTGGTCAAGGACATGAGCACCGTCCAGATGGGCGAAGGCCCTGGTAAGTGGGGCCCCATGACAAGTGCCCAGGGAAGGAGACAGGGACAGAGGAAGGTGGCGAGAGGAGTTGGTGCTACCCTGGTTGTGTGGCGTGACGGCTGGAGACAAGCTCATTGGTATTTCTCCCTCTCCTTCCCACAGAAACCACTACTCCCATGCCTAGCCCCAGCCCCAGCCCCAGCTCCCTGCAGCTTCCACCGGACCAGACATCCAAGCACCTGCTGAAGCCAGACCGGAATTTGGCCCGGGCCCTTAGCACCGGTTAGTGGGACCATCCTCCATCTACTGGCTTCCAGATCCAAATGGGATCTGGGTGGGAAGTGAAATCAAGTGGAAGCTTGGTGCAGGAACAAATGTTGGAGGGAACACGAGGGATATCTGCTGGGTGACTGGTACCAAGCTCATATGCTGTGTCTGTCCTGGCACTGAAGACAGCTAGACTCTAGAGCTAGTCTGCCTGCCTGAGCTCAGATCCTTAGTTTGCCTTGCCACGTGACCTCGCCATGCCCCAGTGTCTACCCTATAGGAAGTTTCTCCGAGGTTTAGTTTAACAAGCTGAGGGCTTTGACCAGCACATAGTCAGCCATCATTGTGTGAAGTGTTTGGAAATTATATCTATAAAGTGTATACAATTTGTAGAGTATGCAAATATAGACACGAATAGAAGTAACACCTTAGTAAATGTTTCTCACAGCAACTTATCAGGTCAATGTTATTATCCCCATTTTAGGGATGAAAAAATCTGGGGCTCAGAAAATAAATTAACTTGTTCAAGGTCTCAAGGCTAGTAAGTTGCACAGTCAAGAGTTGAGCACGGGCTGGAAAGATGGTTCAGCAGTTAAGGGTACCAGCTGCTCTTCCGGAGGACCTGGGTTCAATCCCCAGCACCCACATGGCAGCTTACAACTGTCTGTATCTCCAGTTCCAGGAGACCCAACACCCCCACATAGACATCCATGTAGGCAAAACACCAATGCACGTAAAATGAAAATAAATTAGTTTTAAAAAGAGTTGAATGCAGATCTGATTCTAAAGCCCTCACCTGCCCACCTCCCAGGAATGATGCGGAGGGGCACTCTTGGACAGGGACAGCTGAGGAGGAATACCTTAAAATGGAAGTTCAGGGCAAGATACAAGTTATAGGGAAGTCTATGGAAGGGCAACCAAGGCACTGTGTTCCCTTCCCTAAGACTGTACCCCATCTGGAGACCTGAGCCCCCTGAGTCGGGAACCCCCACCTTCTCCCATGGTAAAGAAGCAGAGGAGGAAGAAATTGAGCACACCGTCCAAGACTGAAGGCTCAACCGTGCAGGCTGAAGGTGAGGCTGTGCTGGGCAGGGTTCCACTCCCACTTTCGGACCCTCATCCCGTATCCGAACCCCTGACCTAGCTCTCGCAGAGCAGGATAGGTGTGTGAACTGAGTGCCTGACTGTCATCACCACCGCACATAACTCAGTAGGGAAATGGATGGACACCACCCAGCTCCTGTCCATCCCACTGCTCCCAGCTCCTGCTCTTTTCTCTAGTTCCTGCCCACATCTGCACTTCTGACCCCATCCTTTGCACCCATATTTGGTACTGCAACCCCTGGACTCGGTTCCCTATTGACTCCCCAGCCCCTGCTCTCAATAACCTATGATTGGCAGGTTCCTCCAAGAGGCCTTGGGCACTCACTCCATACCTGTCCTCGTCCCCACCCCCACCCCCCAATAACAATCCCTGCTCCCAGTTCTACTGCCTTCTGAGCCCCTGGCCCCTCATCTCTGTCCCTTTCCTCCTGTTCACGCAAAGTCTGACACCCCTCCCCCTACAGAGATCAGATTTCTCTCTAGTCACAATACCTGCCTGGCCTCCCCACCCCCTGCCGCCCCGTTCTTTGCCGGGTGCTGAGACCCGGGCTCCAGATCTGCCAACTCTCATGGCTCTTGGCTTCCGCTCCACTCTGTTCCGGGGCCACTGACTTTAGTTCTGCTTTCTCTCCCCATCTGTCTGTCCTGCTTCGTCTCTGGCTGTCTCTGTCACTGTCTCTCCATCTCTCCATCTGCCTCTTCCTCTTTTCTTGGTCTCTTTCTCTGTTGTTCTTTCCATCCTGTCTCTATCTCCTTCGCTTCGGGAAACCAGCCAAGCGCAAAATGTGGAAACTAAAATCCTTTGGTAGTTTAAGAAATATTTATAAAGCAGGTAACAAGCGGGAGCCGGGATGGGTGCTAAGCTGGGGTGCAGAGGGGTGGGGGTGCCCTGCTTCTCCCTGCATGTGCTCGGGCTTCCTGCTGTTTCCCACCCTCTGCTTCCCCTCCCCCCACTGTCCCACTCCTAGGGGCTCCAAGGACATCAGGGAGGAAGGGTATGGGGAAGGCCTCCTGCTTGAACTCTGTCCCTCATGACCTCTCCCATCCACCTACCCAGAGGAAAACTTTGAGTTCCTGATCGTGTCCAGCACTGGGCAGACGTGGCACTTTGAGGCAGCCAGCTTCGAGGAGAGGGATGCCTGGGTTCAGGCCATCGAGAGTCAGATTCTGGCCAGTCTGCAGTGCTGTGAAAGCAGCAAGGTCAAGGTAAACGTTTTTGAGGCTATTGATGGAAGCTAGCAACAGTGGCTGAGGGTCAGAGGTGCAGCTCCGACCTCACTTTTCTCTGCAGCTGCGCACTGACAGCCAAAGCGAAGCTGTGGCTATCCAGGCAATCCGAAACGCAAAGGGAAACTCTGCCTGCGTGGACTGTGGAGCTCCCAGTGAGTGCGAGGCAGGCGAGGGCACTGCTGAGGGAACCGGGGAGCAGGATCCCAGACTAGGGGCGTTAGCTGGAGTCTGGCGAAAGGCGGGGTGTCTTGTTGACATGCTGACAACCCGAGTTTACCGCTTGTGTTGCATCCTATCCCCAGACCCCACTTGGGCCAGTTTGAATCTGGGTGCGCTCATCTGCATTGAGTGTTCTGGCATCCACCGGAACCTGGGCACACACCTGTCCCGCGTGCGTTCGCTGGACTTGGACGACTGGCCGCGGGAGCTGACCCTGGTGCTGATGGCTATTGGCAACGACACGGCCAACCATGTGTGGGAGAGCGACACTCGGGGCCGTGCCAAGCCCACGCGGGACTCTTCGCGGTAAGGATAGAGCATCAGTGTGGAGAGGGTACGGTTCCTGGGAGGTCCTGATTAGAGGTCCCCTACAACTCTTTCCCTTGGTCCCTGGTACTGCAGGGAGGAGCGTGAGTCGTGGATTCGCGCCAAGTATGAGCAGCTGATGTTCCTGGCGCCTCTGGGTACCACAGAGGAGCCGTTGGGCCGCCAGCTGTGGGCCGCTGTGCAGGCCCAGGACGTGGCCACCGTCCTGCTGCTTCTGGCCCACGCGCGACATGGGCCACTCGACACCAGCGTGGAGGACCCGCAGCTCCGTTCGCCGCTCCACTTGGCGGCTGAGCTCGCCCACGTTGTCATCACGCAGCTGCTGTTGTGGGTACGTGAGCCGAGAGGTAGGGAAAGAGAGCCCGGAGGTGGACTTGGAGGCGTAGAGTGGGAGGTGTGCGGGTGGAGGTGCCCTGGATGGCGCGTGGTCATACGGCCCTTTCCTCCTACAGTACGGCGCGGACGTGGCGGCCCGTGATGCGCAGGGCCGCACGGCACTGTTCTACGCCCGCCAGGCTGGCAGCCAGCTGTGTGCAGACATCCTCCTCCAGCACGGCTGCCCGGGAGAGGGCGGCAGCACAGCCACCACACCGAGTGCGGCCACCACCCCCAGCATTACCGCCACGCCCAGCCCGAGGCGCCGGAGCAGCGCTGCCAGCTTGGGCCGCGTGGATACCACGATAGCGCTGGTATAGTTGCTCAGCAGCGGGAGAGACACCCTCCCACCCCTGCGCGGGCCGGGCACGACCACACCGGGTGGACCGCTGGACAGATGCACCCACTCACTTCTCCAGTCCGCACCCCGTCCCACGGGAGCACTTCCTACCCCCCACGAGGGCACAGCCCCACACGCCTCCCAGGAGACACAAACTCACCTCCCTCTCCCTACTAGGCTTGGAGACCCTAGCTCAACACGCCCCTACTCCACTGTTTCCATACTTGGATTACCCTGGGTCTGTCTACTTGCTGCCTTTGCAGCTGTACCGGCTCCAGGGCGCTTGGACTTACTGGCTCGTCCCCACCTAGGGGCGGGTAGAAGATCCAGTCCTGCCTGCGTTCTACAATCTGGTGGCCGAAGCCCAAAACCCAGGCTGGCTCCTGGGGCAACGCCACGCCAGAGGGAGGGGTTAGTAGGTGGAGGACTAGTCCTGGGACTTGGGACCAATATGGGGACCCCACCCCTTCCATGCTGATCTCACTGCCCAGTGAGGGGGAACGGCAGTGAGGGGCAGGACCCCTGCTGCCCGTGGAGGTGGAGGGGTCCCCAACCCTTTCTGTGAAAGGGTCCATGAGGAGTGGAAATCAGAATCCCCCTCTACCTGTCTATGAATGGAAGCTAAAGAGCCAGGGGGAGCCGAGAGCCTGGGTCCTTCCCCTTACGATCTTGGGGTGGGGAGAAGGATTGGAACAGGAGGGGGCTAGAGAGGGGCCTTGTAATTTATTGCTTTGTTCCCCAATATGGGGATGGGGTGGGTAGGGGTG
>LOJH01056896.1:2420-13654 GCA_001685095.1 Ellobius talpinus | reverse complement strand
CAGGGAAATTATCCAGCTGAGGGAAGAATGAAACTCGGTTCAGCCCAATTTAGGCAGCTGGAGTTGGGCCAAACTTCCAGAGTCTGACACCAGTTGTTTTATTTTAGTCATAATTAAGCACAGCACAGTTTGGGGAGGGGAGGAGTTTTCTAATAGCAATTAACTCAGTCCCATGAGTATAGCAGAGCTTAAGACACATTTACATTGAAATGCTTTGCAATTTACAAATTGTTTACACCTAGCTTCTTTTACAGAGCTAGGCAATGTTGACTCAGTGGTAGTGCCCAAGATTTAGAGTCTGGGGAGTGTGACTGAGATCAACATAATGCCTGTGGGTGTCAACTTTGGTCTGGGCCTAAGATAACATAGAAGTCACTGAAGGTGTGTAAAATACAAGTGACATTACTCATAAGGACGAGTTCTATGGCCTAGAAGCAATGCTCAAGATTTAGGTGAAAAGGGCCTGGGATAAGTAAAACATAAATTCTGGGGGATGTGGGCGGAGGATGGCTCAACAGGTAGCAAGCGTTCACCAGGTAGTAAACTACATCCTTTAGCAGCATTCCAGGAGCAGGACAGGTAAATATCTCCTTCCATTGAAGGAAGCCTGTGTGTTTAACTTTCCTGATTTCTCCAGTGCTTATCCGTGTGCACAAGGACTTCTTGCCCTCTACATCTGACCTGGAAAGAACCTGTCCAGTAAAGTAGAACTGATAAAGCACAACTGAGTACAAGGATGGTAAGAAAATAGCATCTTTTACCCCCAACAGGTACATTCTGTTCCATCAATTGGCAATGTTCAAATAGACATTTTTTTCAAAGAGTTATGTGGGCTGATAAAGGTAAATAATGCATTGTGAGATGGCTAAAGACAGAACCCAGAAGGACACCAGCATCAAAGAGTCAAGAACAGGAAAAAGAGCCAGTAAGAAAGACGAACAAAAAGAAGAGTGCTGCCAAAGGGCCACGGCAAGGTAGAGAGGAAAGCAGTGGTTTGTGCCACATAAAGGACACCTGACTGATCCCAAGCACTACCAGACTCTGGATGGGCTGAGTAATTACACAAATATCTAATTTCACATGCTTAGCCAACATCTATATGGGTGCTGCCACCTTTCCAGTCATCCCCACTATAAACCTTTCAAGAAAATGGCATTTTTTTGTTGTCCTTATATGCCCTGCTGTCCCAAAGCCCCCAAATCCTGAAAAAGACTGCAGTTCATTTATTCTGCAACATTTTAATCTACTCTCTTCTCTGTTTACATGTACACTGTCATAGTAACAGAGACAACCAGCTATCCTTCAATATCTATTTTTGTTTAGTGGTCACAGGCCACCAAAAATAAAGCTGGATCCTTCCTCCTTCCCTCCCTCACCCCTCCCTTTTTCCTCCCTCCCTCCTATTTTCTTCCTTCCTTCCTTCCTTCCTTCCTTCCTTCTTCCTTCCTTGTCTCACTCTAGGCTGGTTTTGAACTATGTTGTTCATGCTTGCCTCACTATCTCCTTGCCTCAGAATTCTGGATGCTGGGATTCCAGGATTTCCTCATCATACCTGGTACATAACGTAGGTTTGCTTGAAGTCACATAAGACCAGCAATAGATGCTGGTACTTCAAGCAAGTACCAGAATAACTAACCCCTATTCTTTTCTTTCACTTAGCCAGTTGGAATATGAATGCTGAAGTTACGGTAGTTATCTCAGGCTATAAGTAAACTTGGCAATGGAGAGGCCACAAGGATGGACACTAAAATGTCCTTCCCAACTCTCCTCCAGATAAAAGCTTTGGGACGAGATGACATAGGTGTCCTGCAACTGCCTTCTCTTTAGCAAGGTTGTTCAAAGTCTCACCTATTTGAGGGTGGCCTGTATCTCATGACATAGCAATGTGGGAACACAAAGGTCTGGTCATTTATATTAAAGACAATGCAGGACAACTCCAAAGGGTCATGTTAGCTCCAGTGTCCTGAGGGACTGACTATGGCTATTGTTAAGCCTGCATATAGCCCAACTCTCCCTCCACCTGTTCCTACTTCTCCCGGGAGTCACCAGAGAAATTGTTGTAGGGCTGTTCCTTCAGGCAGCAGCACTCTGCCCAGATGTCAGAGAGACAGAATTCACCATGTCTTCCCAGTATCTGTCCTAAACCCCCTTTCCCGGGGCAATCTTGAGGCAGTAGACCATCCATCCCAGCAGCACTCTTGACGTTATTCATCATGCTCTGTCTTCTCCCCCCGCCCCACAATACCCTGAAGTACAATTATGATTGACTGTGGTTTTACTTACTTTATCCTGCTGTAGGATGTAAGGCCCATAAGGGGTGTTCGTTTCATGTACTCATGCACCCAAACGCTTTTGATAGTGACTGGCACATGAGTTCAGTGAATAGCGAATTAGTGAAGTGAGTAATTCTCTGAGGGGAATTTTGTAGATATTCCTTTATAGGACCCTCTATTCCAAAAACAGCTGACAAGGACTCTGACAGTAGATTCACAAAATGTTATAAATTTTGTAGTATCCAAAACAAAACATAAAACTCATTTTTGTGTATAGAATATTTGGAATCTCTCTTTATAGTATATATTTACACACACACACACCCCTCAGTGCTAACATACCTTATTTCACAAGAAGGCTGTGATTTATGTCCTGATGAGACATCCATTGAAAAGAGTAATTTTCCTTAGAATTAGAAATTCAAAAAAGGCAAACTTAAGTTCTCAAGTGTGGTGACCCAGGTCAACTTTCTGGGTGACGTTATAGGGTACAGTTACTTCTAACAGGACCTTTCTGTTCTCAAGCACAATTCATTGCAACTAAGTTGCTGGAACTTTGTTTTGCTTCATGTTACCAGCTTCTGAAAGAGGTCAGGATGGGTGAGGTTTCAAGAGGTGTCCTTTGAAGTCAGCAGTCAATAAACACCAACTAGCTCAACTGAGCACCCATGGAGTTGGCCTGGGGATTTTATTTTTGTAGTTTTGAATCCTCTTCCCCTTCCAATCCAGGGGAAGACATTTTACTATTTATTAGTAAAGGTTATATAAATGTCACTATCTGAATTAGAAAGTCAGTTATAATATTAAACAGAGTATTATTCAAGCCAATCAGTTGTATTGAAACAAAAGAATTCTAACATTATTTATAAACATAGTATTATATACATTATTTTAAAATATTGGCCTAACTATAATACAGTTTTATCATTATTAACTAATTTGTAATTGCTAGTAAGAGATGGGGGGAATAAAGATGTTAGTGGCATTATTTTTAATACTTTGTCTTGGTTTGATTGCTTTGAGCTTTGAAGCCATACCTGGCCTCTGACTCGTGACCCTCTTGCCTCTGCTTCCTGGGTTGTAAAATTATAAGCATGCACTACCAGACCTGGCTTTGAATACTCTGTTGATATGTTAGTGAATTCAAGGATAAAAGACAGACAATTCATAAATGAAGTTTTGCTCTCTCCCTATCAGGAGCAATGTTGCCCTTAGTTAATCTGCTCTTTACTCCTTGGGTTCAGTGAAGCAGATTTCAGAATGCAATTTTAAAACATTAAACTTAAATTTCAAATGGAATTTATCTTTGGACCACTTTTTTTTATTCTTTCAAGATATTGTTCTATAGCAAATAATAAAGATTCATTAAGAAAAAAATATTGTCTTCCTTTAAAATGTAATAATATGAATCAAGTCTTTGGAAAAACCCACTCAGGGAGGCAGAGGCATGCAAACCCCTGTGAGTTTGAGGCCAGCCTGGTCTACAGAGTAAGTTCCAGGACAGCCAGAGATACACAGAGAAACTCTGTCTTGGGGGGAAAAAAGAAAAGAAAACCCCACTGTGTACATTTTGATCATGTGGCTTTTTATTGGCCTCAAACTGATTTTCAGCGAAACTTGATTATCACCAAATAAGTAACCATCTGATGGCAGACCCATAGAACAGTTTTATTTATGCCATTGTCATAACCGTTCTTTCCTTGTGGAATTGTTCTTCCTCATCTCAAACAAAATTCTCTCACTTTCTTCATCTATTATCTTCTTGTGTCCTGATACTAACATTTTTTTCAGACTCTTTGGCCCCAGTAGTCTCTTATGAACATAAACAGATTGCTGCTCTGTTTATAAAAGTATTTTATAGGCCAATGAGATAGCTCAGTGGGCAAGGGCATGTATTGACAAGCCCAAAGACCTGAGTTTGATCCCTGGGATTCACCTGGCGAAAGGAGAGAACCAACTCCCATAAACTGTCTTCTGGCCTCCACATACTGTGGAACATATGTACCCCCGCAACACACAGTCACAAAATAAGTAACTAAAAAATTTAAGTTAAAGCTATTTTACCACTCAAAACACAGCATCTGTAATACTCCTGAAATGGACGGACATTACACTGCACCCATCCACTTTAAGACTGAAGCACTGATTTCCCTAGCCAGGGCACTTTAGGCCTCAGGGCTGGATTACCTTGCGGCATTTCTCTCACGAGTACCCATATCCAAAACCTGGCCCGCGTGCAACACAGTGACCTCACATCTCAGCTTGAGACACGTCTGAGAGAATGTCCTAGCTCTACGCTCCCTCTTGAATTGGCAGAGGCCTCTGTCATCACTGAGTCAGTTTGACTTCAGCCCAGTCCTGCTGCTTTCACTGTCCTATAGCTATTGATCCAAAAGCCACTTCCTCCTAACTCTCCTGCATTAAAATCTTCACTTCAGAGTTTTCTTCCTAGGACTATTCAGCGTGAGAAAGTCTTTGGTCTTAATCAAACCACTACTTCAGTGATTAAAATCTCATCTTAGGAATCTACAATGTTCGTAGTCACTTGTGTATTACTCAGGGTGGATCAACCTCTGTAATCAACACTCTAGATGGTTAGTGACTCGTCCCAATAAAATGTAGCTTCCTCGTCATCTCACAGAACACTTCAGGCTACTGGGAGAGGCTTGACTCCTGTCATTCAAGATCTGCCCTTTTCCAAGAGCCTGTCCTTCTGACAGACCAGAAAAGAAAATGAAAAAAAAAATCTCTGGGAGGCTGAAGGGCTTGGAAGGGTGTATACATGGACACTATTGACTGTCCATTGACTGTCCACTGGGAAGAAGGACTCAGTCACAATGGCATTCTAAATCAAGCAAGACTGAAGAATGCCCTCAGCCTCTGCTTTATGTATATAAGGTTTTGAGATTTTTTAAAAATATTTCATTACCCAGAACATATGACACATTGCATTTTCTACCATCCTCCAATTTGCAAGATTAAAAACTCTATCTTTATCAAAGATTTAAAAGTCGTGATCTCTCTGCCTTCAATACATGTCTCCAAAGGGGTTTGAGATTTCTTTTGTTTACTGTTGTAGAGATCTCTGTATCTTTAACAACTCTTTTTTAAAAAATAATGAACAAAAGAACTTTATTATATTTAATAGAATTGATAATTCTTTAATGTAGCTAGTAGTGTATGCATACACTTCTCTGATTATTCTCCATGTCTCCCTCTTCCTTTCCTAATTCTCTTCATTGCAGACATCTGCTGATACTTCTGTCACATTAGTCCCAGCACAGGTCATCTACTCCATCTTCCAAAACCGAAGTGTCTTAGTCCATTTTCTGCTGCTCTAGCAGAATATCTGAAATTAGGTAACTTATAAAGAATAGATATTTATTTCTCACAGTTTTGGAGACAACACATTCCAGATCTTGGGGCTGGCATCGTAGAAAGGGCCTTCTGCCTGCTTCAGAACCCTGGAACCCATGTAAAAAGCTAAATGTTATGCACGTCTGTTGTGTGGTGTTTCACTCTTTTGACTTTTTTGGGGACCCACTACCCAGCTCCCAAATGCATCACACATGGAGGCTTTATTCTTAGTTATGAATGCCCTGCCTTAGCTTGGCTTCTTTCTTGTCAGCTTTTTTTTTAAACTTAAATTATCGCATCTACCTTTTACCTCTGGGCTTTTTCCTTTTCTTAGTTCTGTATAGCCATAGCAAAAACAAAAGAGTCCCTACCTTGATATGGTGAAAGGGAAAACCTACTCACGCAAGTGCACACACATGTATATGTGCTCATGCACACACACAAATATATTTTTTAAAGAAAGAAAAGGGGAAAGAAAATGAAAAAAAGAGAAAAGCTTTTGTTACGGATAAAAATTTCTTGTTATAGGTAATAAATGTGGTTATAAAAATTATATTACCATCACTTGCTGTTAGTAATCGTAACAATTTCAAAAAAACCCCACCTGCTATCTTTAACTACTATTTAAAACTACTATCATAACCTTAAACTTTTTACATCTGTTTTGTTGGTTGTAGCTTTGCAACACACATTTGAGGGTAATGCTAATATATAGACTCCTTCCTACTTTTCATCATTGTCTACCAAAAACTCCCAACATTTGCTAACGACGCTCTTCAGCCTTTAGTAATCGGAGAGCTGAATGCATCACTCTTGGTTATCCTTTACCCTCCTCTTCCACACGTAGAGAGTTTCCATTCCTCACCTCTCTTATGGTTTTGGTGCTTTCTATTATCCACTGTTATCATCTAATTCAAATAATTCCCCGGCTGACTTCTCAGGCATCCCCTCATCACTAGCATCCTGAAGCAAAGCTCTCCTTCATTGACTTTACTTGGCAAAAATACTTCCCTACTAATGTCAATTATGCCAATCATGCTTCAAGGAGTTGCTCCATGTCAAATGCTCAATAATTTTGACATGGGTCTAATTCTTTTCCATTTGAGGTGTTGTGTATGTATGTGCATGTTCACGTTCGTGTATGCATGTGTTTGAGAGCGAGAGAGTGAATATATGTGTGCAGATATGTGTGGAGGCCAAAGGACAACTTCAGATGCTGTTCCTCAGACATTATCCACCTTGTTTCATCTCTTACTTGGCCTGGAGCTCATTAGATAGGCTAGATTGGCTGTCAGTGAACCTCAAGGACCCGCCCATCTCCCAGTGCCTCCCGAACCTGGAATTCAAGCACACTTGGCTTTTTTTTTTATGTAGAATCTGTGGCTTGAATTGAAGTTCTCATGCTCATGAGGCAAGTGCTTTACCAACTGAAATATCACCCCAGCACCTATAACTCCCATTTTATAGATGAAAAAACCTGAAACACAGAAAAGCCAGTGATTTGCCCAAGGCCACACACATAAGAAGCCACAAAACTGGTATTGGAAACCAGGTCAGTGCCACTTCGAAGCCTGTGCTCTTTTTATCATATCATGGTACTATGACTTCATGTTGTGTCTGGCCTTCAAGGAGTTCCCTGCTGGTGCCCTTATCAAGAGCAAGTGTCTCTCTTTGGCTTCCAAGGCCTGTCATGATTATACCCTAGCCAATGATTTCTTGAACTACTCAAGGTCTATAGTTCTCACCGGACATGTCCCTCCTAGAAACCAGATCACTCTCATTATACTATACTTGTCAGAAAAATATGATTTTTAATAATCTATACTAGCATAAAGGTCAATTAACATAAAAGTAGATACAGTGGGAAAGTAGTCCATATTTGGACTAAACTTTAGGCTAAGCATATAACCGTGGGTGTCTGTTTTTTAGTTAAAAGGAAAATGACTTTTTACACTTCGATTAGGTATCCCAGGCTGGCTTCAGAATGGACACATAGGAGTGATCATGTAAAAATATTCTCTTTTGGATTTCTTACTTTCTTTTCCTTTCTGCCAACCTCCCATTTAGATTCCAGTCATCCTTGGAGCCTGACAAAAACCACAGGAGTACTGACTCCTTTTTTTTAAAATTGTGCTTCTTCATTACTCATAAAACAAAAGAACATAAAAGGCATTTAAAGGCTTGAGCACTAAGAAAGCTTGCCCGACTGTTCGGATTCTCACTGGCTTTCTTTTAGTATATACTTAAAGCTGGCACCACACAATCAGCATCTAATTATAGTGTTTGCATTGTTTGTTCTGTATACTAGAGTAGGTGACAAGATGTGGGTGGAACTGGATTATGGGGATCTGGGACAGGGTATGGATAGAGTTGGTGAGTACAAGGACAGCAAGGGAAACAGCTAATTCTGAGAAATTATAGAAGGTGCTATTGGGAACTTAGAACATAGATCTAATAGGAAATCTGGAGACAGTATTTATACATCAGCTTTAAGCCAAAGCAAAGTAATACATGAAGGTCAAGTATTTAGTTTAAAAAGTCTCAGTCTGTTTTCTGTGGCTATAACAAAAATGGTTGTGGTTGTATGCTTCTTTAAAAACAGTAGCTTGGTTTGATGCGGACTTTGTCCCATAGGCTCCCGTGTTTAAATACGTGTTCCCTAGTTGATGATGATGCTTGGGAAGGTTGTAGAACCTTTAGGAGACAGAACCTTCCCGGAGAGAGTGGGTCACTGGAGACAGGTTTTGAGATTTTTATAGCCTGGCATCAGTTACTGTTCCCTGCCTTTTCCTGAGTACAGATTCAAGGTGACCAGCAGCCATACATTTCTGCTGTCACAAGTTCTCCACCATGATGGATGTATTTCCTCAAACTGTGAGCCACAATAGACTTGTCCTTGTCAGGTACCTTATGACAGCAGTAGGAAAAGGAACCAATATCACTGGCCTGTAGTTCTGGTAGGTGGAAAGTTCAAATAGCGTAGTTCTGGCATTTGGTGAGGAATCCTCTAGAATCTATATGTGTCATAGCAAGGAGGAAAGAGACATACATGTAGTAGGGGTTATTTATAAGGATGGTTTTGTTTTGTAATGATCTACTCTCAACACAACTAATCCAGTCACATAAAACCTAACCCATTCTCTGGAGAGGGTTGTTAATGTTTTTGAGGATGGTATTCTCAAGATCCAGTCATCTCCCACCAGGTCCCAACTCAGAATTTCAACCACTGAAATGCCTGTAGTTTTGGGACCAACCTCCAATCACGTGAATCTTTATGGGGGAAAAACACATTCAAACCACAGCAGAGACACAAAGGCTATGATAGAAAAATCAAGCAAAACAACAACAAAACCAGTAATATACTCTGCTTAGTTCAAATATAATTGAAACATTCGGTGTGTGACATCAAAAATAAGTCGACCACAGTGGCACATGGTTGTAATGACAGTATGTAGGAGAATCAGGAATTCCAGGTTGTCCTCATCTACATAGTGAGGCCAGCTTGGGCTGTATGAGATCCCATATAAAAAGCTGTTAAGTCCTTGGGATGAATAAAATGAAAACAAAACCAAAAAACCAAAAATAAAAAAAAGTATCAATTTCTTCACATAGTGGTGGTGACAGGAGGTTGCCTTGTAAAAGTTTATTTTTCATTTTATTTTATAATAAAGTGTCTTTAATCATATCAGATAAATATGATATTATACAGAACATTTAACAGGCAGGGCGGTGGTGGCGCATACCAAGTTCCAGGACAGACCCCAAAGCTACAGAGAAACCCTGTCTCGAAAAACCAAAAAAAAAAATTTAATAGAAACTAATTTGAATGAAAGTCAATAAAAAACTCACAACAGAGAACTAAATGTACAATGCTTTAGATATAGTTATACTACTTTAAAAACCATGTTACATTATGTACACATACAAACCAAGATGCAGCAAGAAAGGACAAGCAAGGAAGCACTGAGAAGAACGTAGAAGGTAAATCATTTTAGAAAGAATTTACAACAAACAAAGCTGGTAAACTTTACCCTGCAGCTTTTCACTGTACAGCAATTTCTGCCTTCTGGCTTTCAAAAAAAATGGTTCAGTAGAGGAATCAATTCAAAATTAGTGGTTAGGAAAAGCATGGGTGATGGGAAAGGCAGCGGGTAGCCCACTGTGGTTGAATGTCTCTTCTAAAGCTCAAGTTAAAGCTTAATTGCCACTGTCTCAATATTAAGAGATAGGAATGGGGCTGGAGAGATGATTCAGTGGTTAAGAGCACTGACTGCTCTTCTGGGGGACCCAGGTTCAATTCTCAGCACCCACATGGTAGCTCAACTGACGGTAATTCCAAGATCTGACACTCACGTAGGCATGCACGCAGGCAAAACACCAACACACATAAAATAAAAATAAATTATTGAAAAAAAACTCAAAAGATAGGAATTTACAGAGGTCCTAGGGTTATTTCTATGGAAGGGGTTCAGTTATGGAAGAAGCAAGGTTTTTAGTTAAGAAGAATGCAGGGTGAATAACAAAAACCCAGAGACAGATAGTGGGGTTCAACCTGAAGGTCAGAAAAGCAAAGCAGCCAGTCACTAGGGAGCTCTTCCCTCTACCAAATCTACAGACCAAAAGGATGAGACTGTGTCTCCAGGAATCCTCAGACTCCACACTCCACTGAGTTCCTGTCTCTTCCCTTTTATATTCCTTTCTCCACCCAGCCTTATCGCTGTCTCCACCTCCCTAATGCTGGGATTAAAGGCTGCTGAGATCACCTTTGTGTGAGCTCCGTTTCTCTTTTAAACAGATTCAATCTTATGTAGCACAGGGTGGCCTTAAACTCACAGAGATCCCTCTGCCTCTGTCCCTGTGTGCCACCACTCCCTGGCCTGTATGGCTGACTAGTGTGGCTGCTTTGTGTTTTGATCTTCGGGCAAGCTTTATTAAAACATAAATAATAGACCACTCTACAAGAATTTAGCCATTTCTTTTCTCTGTGTCCCCATGTGTTCACCTGTCCCTCTGTCATGGTAGCAAGCAGCACTGAGGCTCTGTTAGACACTAGCACCATATCCTGGATTCCTTGGCATCCAGAACTATTTTTAAAAGACTTAAAAAAAATAAATTACTTTTAGGCATTCTGTTATAGCAACACAAATGGACCCATTTGATAATTTGGCAGGGAGAGGACAGTTATGGAGGGGAAAAAAAGAGTGGATTTAAATAGGAAGATCAAAAGATTTTATTTTCTAAAACAGGGAGGGTCAATGCTTACAGAAGTAGATAGGAATCCAATAGAGAGGGAATGTTCTAGAGGATGAAATTTGGATTTGTATCTCCCAAGTGTTTTAAAAACATCTAAGAAGTAAACTACAGTGAGATTACACTAGTTTACAATGTAATGGGATTGGAATCACTGACTCCCCCAAACAGAGTAGGGTAAACAGCAGACCATAAAAGCAAAGAAAGTTTCTGCCAACCCTGTCTACTAGACTTCGCTTGATCTACAAGCTTTGTCAAAGTTATTCAGGATAAACCAAATGAAACTTTCAAAGCACAGGATAACCACACACACACACACACACACACACACACACAGAGAGAGAGAGAGAGAGA
>LOJH01056894.1:0-11634 GCA_001685095.1 Ellobius talpinus | reverse complement strand
GTACTACTCAGCGGTAAAAAACAATGGCATCTTGAATTTTGCATGCAAATGGAGATAAGCTATTCTTAAAGAAAGCCTAGACTGGAGACACTAAACCAGCAGTGAGGACTGCCGTACTAATCTACCAGCCAAATCACTTCCCCACGGCAGAGCAGACTCTGGCTCTCCCTTGCCGAAGAGATCCATTGAGGTACATGGCAAAGGTGAGGGATGTTGTCAGTTTGTGTTAACCAGATCCTAACATGAAAAAAATCACCCATGTATTTCAATTAAAGATGCTTTACTTATGGTCTGTATTCATTAATTTTCTTGCTGCCACAGCCGAAAGGTGACAAGAAGCATCTTAAGTAAGAAAGGGTTGCGTTTGGCCCACAGTCCAAAGGAATTCAGTTCACCCTGGCAGAGAAGGTATCACATTGTTTTGGTTCAGAGAACTGACCAGAAACAAGAGAAAGGGGAATACTGTCTTTCTGCTTACTTTCTTTTTCTTTCTGTTTTCATTCACTCCAGAACCCTAATCCCCAAGATAGTGCCTTCCATATTCAGGGCAAGTCTAACCCTCTCAGTTGATCTTCTCTGGAAATGCCCTTGTGGACATACCCAAATGCCTATCTCACCAATGCCTTAATACAACCAAGTTGGTAACTGAAATGAACAGACAGGGTCTACCTACAAAATTCTGAGCAAAATTAAGAGAACAACCAAAGAGGAGTCCCCAATGTAAGAGAGCAATGGTAGGAAGACATTACTATTCCTAAGTGCTGAGCACAGGCGAGTTATACCTTGTGCAGGGTGTATCTCAATGGGAGCTGCAGGCCAGGAAAAATGCTGCCCCAGGTAGGCTTAGCATCAAAGCACGAGGCCCGGTTCTCTGTGCTGAGGTTGGAGCCTTGCATTGGCTTAATCCACATCAGTGCTTTAGGTTTTGTAAGTCATACAGTTTGTACTCTGTTGTCATATGAAAATAGCCAAAGACAACACATAAATAAATGAACATGGCTGTTTTGGTGCATTGGATTTGGCCTATGGGACCAACTCTAATGAGAAGCTACCTTCTTTTGACAAGGCCTAGAAGTGAAGAGAGAATGGATCTGGGGCTTGAACAAAGGTACAAACAGGGAATTACCAACACACAATTCCTTAGGTAACCTAACTGGGAAACAGTAACAACTCAGTCTTCCCATAGGCTACAGAAAGCAACCAATGTTCACTGGCAATGGTGAAGAAGGGAGATTTAGAAGGATCTAATTAGACGTGAAGGCCTCACTCAAAGACATTAGAGCTCAAGATGAGGTCTAGAGCTAGAATAAGAAAACAATATCTCTGCAAAGACTCAAGCTAGAACCTCAGCCTGAGTCAGCACTAGGAAGCTGACAAGCGAAGCTGATGCTAATTGAGCTTGCAATGAGAGGGGAGGAGAAAGATGTGACAACTTGAAACTCGTACTAACTTCCTGCTTCCAATTTCCTAGAACTGAGTTTGGGGATTAGAAATGGTTTGTCAGAATTCCCATGCACTTGGAGAAATTCTTGAAATCACAAGCAATGCTTCAGTACTTCCAGTAACCCTCCCATCCTTTACTCGTCAGTAGTTATAGGTAACTTCTAATAAATAGAAAGTGTTAAATTGTGTAATGTTTACAAAAGGTGGAAGCCTGTAGCAGGCATTCAAACTAGAAAATGCTAGCAAATATTAAACAATATTTAAAGAACTTAACAGTTAAGGCTCCTAGCAAACTTAATAGCAATACTCAGAATCATTTATCAAATTGCCAACTTAAGGACTTATTTCCTCCCTAATCTTGTTATTTCTTGGAACAGCACTCATAGGATTTGTTTAAAATATGCTGTGTATCTAAACGGACTAACATTTATTTTATTTGCAAGTATGACTCACCCTTAGCTGCTAACAGACTAACAAACACAGTTATTAGATGGCAACAGCTAGAAGCAAGAAATATTGGATTGTCACTACTTCTCTTCTATGAAACCCTGTATATATCTATGTTAATCTGTCACTCAGCAGGCCAGGTTTCTTGTCCTTGTCTTCCATTTGAGGTCAATAAATTCCCAAAGATTGCAATTTTCTTGCGAAATACTAGGAAAAAATTCCCATGTGAAAATACCACCAGGCACAGCAGGTAGGCTGGATGGTAACTATACTTGCTGCTTCCTTCCACTTGTGGAACATGTTCCTTGCAAGGAAGATTCCAGAATGTCAAGCTTTTGGATGATCATCATGGCATATGTTTAGACTGAACTGTTAATGAGCTATCATGGTATGAAAGAAAAATCTCAACCTGGGCTCACTGCTTATCAAATATGTGTTTAGTTCAACATCCGGTGACTGGAATTCATAAAAGGACTGGTATGTTATGTTTTTGAATGGGGAAAACTAATATCCCTTTATCTTTAAGAAGCCACTTTTATGTGCTAATTGAATGTAGAGTTGAATAGGTGTGTCTTTCTACTGATATTTCCCTCCTGCTTCCTGGTTCTTCTTTCAATACTACACCCCTTCTTAGCTGCCTTTTCAATCACTTGTCATCCACTTAATGAACATTCCTGGAGTATTTGTCATGTGTTAGATGCACTACTGGCCTGCAAAGATAAACTATACTGAGTTCTGCTCTCATGAAGCTTTCAATGCAGTAAGGGAGATAAGAAATATGCAAATAATTGTGTAGAATAATTAGTCAAATATCCTTGTCCTCTAAAAGGTATAAATTACAAACTATGAAATTTGCTGTTAGAGGGCTCTGTAAGTTGGCAAGCAATAGGAGAAAGAGGAAGTCAGAGGAAGCAATGCTTCAAAGAAAAAGAAGATCAGGCACAAAAGTCCAAGAGAAAGATACAAAATTTGAACTTTGTGGAAGTATTGAAATGAAATATTACTGAAATATGGGAACCAAAGAATTATATCCTTAGAGACCATATCTGGGGACAGATTTGCCCCAGCTTTCAGAGCCCCCAGCATCTGCTAGGACTACCGAAATCCATTTCACCCAAGTTCTTGCCAGACTTATGTATCACACCAAGTAGGGCAGGATACAAAGAATAGGGCCATTCTGATGAGCAAACCTCAGCCTGGAACTGCGCACTAGATTAGGAGAGAGTTCTTTTTTAAATTTCATCAGTTTGGCTTCTTCTGTTCCATCTTTCTTCTGCTTTCCTTTTGAAAATATTAGTGTTTATTAGTGTTGACCTAGAACAAAGTCAACCCAGTAAAGAACATGGAACATTATATAATTTATTACAAATTATGATTGCAACCTGGGAAATCTCAGATTCACACATTTGTGAAGATACACTCTGAGGTTTAACATAATGGTGACTGTATTGATAGCTTTAAACTGAAAGTGGCTTGATATTTATATTACATATTAGGAATTATGTTTGCAACTGTCTTGTAGGAAAAAAAAATATGTATGGTCTCAGCATCTCCATTTGGCAGAAGGGGCTCATTGTGCAGAAGGTCAGCAGAGATGACCAATGTTTCAGACACCAACTTGTATCCCACCTCAAGGATTCGGCTGTAGATGTGTCTGAAATGTGACAAGCAATGGTCTCTCAGTTCCATGTTAAGTGCCACTAGCCTCAAACTCTGCATCAGTTGCATACTGCTGGAAATGGCCAATGGAGAGAGGTTCAAGATGAGTCTGGACTGATTAGAAGGAACCAAGAGAAACATGTGTAAGCATTATTCCGAGAACAAGTGGAAGCGATATAAGGGTTTTGAGCAAAAGATTGGACCTGATTCACAGTTTCACATTCCCTCAACCCACCTCTGACTATTTTATGAAAGTTGAGGAAGAACAAGAAGAGTGGAAATCAAGAAAGATATTTATGTTACAGCTGGTCAGCATTCAAATGGATGTTGGGTCTCATGGTCTGGAGGATAGTGGGCTAGAGACCATACAAGTGTCTGTACTACCACCTGCCAGCTACCACCAAAGTCAAAAACTGAGACAGTCAACACAAGCAATAAGAAAGTCAATATAAGAAAAGTAGTGCCTACCTGCCCCTGCACTTATACACCTGCGTTTACTGCTTCCTTCATTCACCCAGGGGTCTATAAAATCCCCCAAATAAATCCTCAACTGACCCCATGTTGACATCGGGTCTGGGACAGGAAGTATAATAAGATGAAATTGCAGGCATTTCTGAGCATGCTTAGTGACTGGGTAATGGTTACTTGAGGGACCTCCTACATGAACAGTTTGCTTTTCTTTGACTTCCCTTACTGTGTGTGGAGGTATATGTGCATGTGTGTGTGCGGTGGGGGATACATATGCACACATGCTTGTGTGCAGAGGTCAGAGGGGGATGCTCAGTATCCAGCTCTCCATCACTCTTCACCTTATTCCCTTAAGACAGGGTCTCTCACTGAATCTGGTGCTAGGCTGACAACCAGCAAACCTTAGAGATCCTCCTATCTCCTCCACCCACACCACCAGTGCTGGGGTTACAGGGATGTGCAACCATGCCTATCTTTTTACTTGGATTCTGGGGATTTGAACTTAGGTACTCATGTTTGCACAGCAAATGCTCTCACCCACTGAGCCGTTTCCCCAACCATAAACAGATTCTTAAATTAAAGACCCAAACTGACATTGAGTCTACTGTGATGAAGTGCACTGCTTTGCTCCTTAAAGGACCTGGGCTTTTAAGGAAGGCCCTTTTGAACCTGCAGGAGTCAGTCCAACAACCTTGAATAAGAAGCAGAGGCCTCCTTTCTCTATGACCAAATCTACAGGTTGACTCCACTTAATACAGAGCTCCACTGCAAATTGGTCCATTTCAGGTCATATAAGGTGGCACCTATATTCTTTTGAGTTTATTAGTGAGTTTGGAAGCACAGAGGACCATATTTTTCACCATCTGATGTAATTCTTCTCCTTTTGAGTCCAACATTACAAGGAGCCCCTAACAACTGAAATTCTTAATCAAGAATGTCAAATCCTTTAACAATGATTTCTCAAACTAACTTTCTCTAACATAAGGCAGCCATCCAAAGTTAGGAAAGCTATAGGCTTTCCCATGAAGAAGAGAAAATATATAGCATTTCCTTGACCTTAGTCGATTTGTGGTGGAGACAGACTCCTGTAACAAAAGACAGATTTACCTAGAGAAAAACCAGCTAATTTATTAACACACTCAGTCCTTACCACATGGGAGAAATCACCATCCAAAAGTAATTCAAATCAGTGGCTTAGAGTTCAGCCTGGATTTCCTCTTCAGCACAAAGCAGTACATTTTTGAGAAGTGTCAGGACAAAAGAAAAGCAGCTCGAGGCTTCCAAATGCAGGGAAATGTGGGAAGAAATAAGGTTGCTGGAAGATTCTTCTAGAACCTTCTCTAAGCTGATAAAAGAATGCACAAGAGAATTTACATCCTGTTTTCAGCAAAAGAAAAGAGAAGGGGAAGGGAAGAAAGATATTTTGTCTCTGTGAATCTCTGCCCTGCTTTCAGGAGAACAGACACTGAAGGCAGAGCTTTCCTCTGTGCTTTGATGGTCTTCTGCTCAACAGCCCCTTCACATCCTGATGGCAAATGTTAGTTTCCTTTGGCACCACGAAGAACACTTTTTCTGCTGTTATCAGAGACAAGAGGACACAGCACACCACTCCCATCAACGTTTCATTGTCTCTCTGCATCATCAGAACAGTTCAAGAGTGACTCCCAAATTAGTGCCCCCCACAGCTTCTCTGCTCTCAGATGAAGTATAATTAAGAAAGGCACCCAGAGATCTGAGATTGCTTCTGAAAAAGGGTGAATCCCCTCTTCTTGGTCAGCTCATTTTTCACAAATGGAGCAATCACTCTTTCAGTCTTTTTGATTTGGGCCATGAGGTGATGAAGAAAGTAGAATCAACCTTTTTTCCCCCCAATTTTGTGTTTCTTATCTTACTGAAATTGCTTTTCTGTGAGATTTAAGGAAAGAAATACAGTGGTTTGTTACTTAAAATGAATTACCAATACCTTTAACCACAATGGGTATAATTACCACATCTTTCAGCACCTACGGACTGGCTTTTTAATTTCATGATTTTTAAATTTAATTTTATTGTTTTACTTTTTGCTCTAAGCTTTAGAGATACTCTAACTACAACATATAGTTTGAAAATAATATTCCTTTAAATCTCATTTCCTAGCCTATCTAATAAATTACCATCATTTCTCCTTTAGACTGTTCATAAATATTTTCCTTGAGGCTTAAATGTTGTTGCTTAGTCCTATCTTAAGATTGCATTTGGGGCAGAATGATTTATATTGGTTGTAGCATAATTATATTTAGAATTGTTCAAGAAGTTTGTGATCTCTTTAAATAATTTGGTTTATTTTTCTTTAATGTATCTAAAATTGCTTTACAGTTTGGCAGCTTCCTACCTAATTGGTCCTTAATAACTAATATGTTTCTACTGTTTTAGGTTATTTTGGCATTGAACCAAATTCCTTCAAAAATTGAACATAGTAAATATAGCGATGCCAAGATTTATGGAACTGATTTGCACGTTGTAGTTTTTGTGTATTTTGGTTTGCTTTGATAATTTCTTAACTATAGTATGTCTTCACATTATGTCTTCTTTCCAGGGAGTTCCTGAAACAGTCACTGGAGTCTGAATCAGCACTGGCCAGAGACTGCTGACCAGGCACCCTGACTTTCCCCTTAGGCAGGGTTTCTACAGGAAACCAACAAGTTTCCTCTGAACTTCCATCGTTCTTAGCAGCACAGATAGCTCCTATTTTTCAACAGCTCACCTTCCGTTTAACACACTTTAGCACAGAAAGTTTCCTATCCTAACCAAAGGGTTTATAGAGGCCCTGGGAGGTAGAGATAATAGCTGTGGGGTGTGGAATGAACTGAGAGGAAGTCTCTGTGGGTACTCCAGGTAGGGCAGGCTGGTAAGTCTCACTCCGGAATTGCTACTGCAAAGAGTGCATGGAGTCTCACTTTCAGAGTATGCAAGGAGACAGAGAATGAATGTGGGCATGGAGAAAAGAGGAAGATCATGCCACACACGTGCAAAATTCATGACTCACTGGTGGCCTGAGCTAAAGTCAAGCAGCAGCACAAATTGAAAGTATGTCGAAGGATCTCAAATGAGGAAAGTAATTTAGTGAGCCATCCCATCAAGTGACCTGGGGAAGAATCACCTTTGGAGGGTCGATTTAATTGGGCAGGACTTAGGGAGCTCTTAAAGAATGAACCTAGGGAAGATCATTGTAGATATTTTATTTCCAAGGTCACAAATTCTTTGATACTCTGACCATCAAGAGATAGCATCTATATCCTCTCATGGTTAGTCTAGACAGATGGGACTCAACTGTATCAGACGGACGTGTTAGAATTGATGTTTTCTGACTTCAGAGGCTAGGTCAGTAAAGGAAAGCCTGCTTCCACATTTTCCAAGCAAAAATATCCACAATCATAATATAATGGTTATTATTTAGTTGTGTAGTAACCCATTAAAAAGCAATCACTGTGAAGAAAGAGACATTTGTGTCAGACCCATTTATTCAGTTAATAATTCTTCAAATACTCAGGGTAATAAACAAAGTTTCCGGCCCTCAAATCACTTATACTATCTCTATATACTATACATATATATCACTATGCTGACCTGGAAAACATACTCAATTAAATCACAAGTTTGAGACACAATTTCCAGTCCTGCCTATAAGCCATGTTTGGCCTTAAGCAGGTCCTTTACTTGTCTTCAGTGTTTTATCTGTATGCTCTGATACCAAGCCCCCACCAGATACCAAACCCCTTACGTGACACCAAACACCCACCAGAGCAAATACTCAAGAATCTTCTGAGCTCGATTTACTAGTGGCTTACTAACTTCCTCTTCCTTATAAACCTTGACTATCTTCTTGAGCCTGCACACATATACCATCTTGTCCTGTAACAAATCAAGATATCAAATGTGAGAAATAATAATAACAATATTATGGTGTATTTATCAAATATTATTCTGAAAGCTCTGTGTAAACTGACCCGTTTAATTCCTGAAATACTTATGAGAAGTAAGCCTGACTTTTAAGACTATTTTGTAAATAAGGTTTCTACTAAGAGAAAAAGCTTCACCCAGTAAGTGCTGAAGGTAAGATTTGAGTCAGTCTGTGTGGTACCTGCTATCCATGTTGCAAAAGCACAGCAAGTCTTAATAGCCTTAAAGCAAACTGCCTGTTTGTTGTGTTAAGTGAATATGTGTTACATTAGTTTATGCTGTGGAATATTTGTGTAATGATGCAAAGATGTGTTGCGTTCTTTTATGTCACATTTGTTTAACTCTGTAAAGCTGTTTTACTTTGCCTGTCTAAAACTCTTGATTGGTCTAATAAAGAGCTGCATGGCTGGAAGCTAGGCAGGAGATATAGATGAGGCTGCCAGGCAGAGAGAATAAATAGGAGGAGAAATCTAGGCTTGAAAAAAAAAGAAAGAAGGAGGAGCAAGAAAAGGAAAAGATTAGGAGGATGCCAGGGGCCAGCCACCCAGCCAAACAGCCAGCCATGAACTAAGAAGGAAAGAAAGGTATATAGAATAAAGAGAGGTAAAAAGTCCAGAGGCAAAATAGAGTTAAAGAGAAAGTGGATAGTTTAATAAGTTAGAAAAGGTGACTAGAAACAAGCATTCATACATAAGAATAAGTCTCCGTGTATTTATTTGGGATGTGGGTGGCGGTTCCCCAAAGAGAAAAAAAATCCTACACCTGATAGCTGGAATGTAAAGTGAATTATGGCTGAATGCTTTTGCTTCAGTCTCTGTCATATTTGACCATTTTGTTTTTGCATTCATAGTGCTCTCTGCACATTTCTCTTCTAAGCTTTAAGGAATTGTGTATTGTGTCAATAAAGCAGATAGAGTGCCTAAATTATCTGACTTCTTTGTGCCTCAATGGTCCTTCCAAATTAGTTCAGACTGCTGTAGGTGATCAAACCTTAACTCAAACTAGTTTAACAGAGATGACGGGAGAGTATCCATATCAGAGACTGCTCATTTGTTTCCCAGATGCCCAGACCCAAATAGTCACACAGAAACAATATTAATTGCAACATTGTTTGGCCAATAGCTTAGGTATATTCCTACCTAACTCTTACACCTTAAATTAACCCATTTTATTATTTTGTAATTTACCATGAGACTTCTGGTTTGTTACCTCTTGCTTTTTGGGCAGCCACATGGCATCTGCATCCTTTGACAGCTACATGGCAACTCCCTGACTCTGCCTACTCTCTCTCTTTATCTCTGTTCTGATTTCCTACCTGGCTTTACTCTGCTAAGCCATTGGCTGAAACAGCTTTATTCATTATCCAATAAAAGTAAGACATTTACAGAAGGACATCCCACATCAGATCCATTGGCCTTGTACCCTGGAAACACCCAGGGAATAGAGCTAGCTTTTACAAAGCCACCCTTAGGAAATTATACAACATTCTCATCATTCTCTTCTCCTTCACCTGCCCTCCTACTTCCTCATCATTCTTGAATCTTTCAGAATTCATTTTCAGGTTTTTATCTCATAGCATCAAAGTAACTAGTACCTCTGTCCCCAGATCCTCCCAGCTCAAGCATCAAAATAAAAATAATAATCTTCCCCCAAACAGGTGGAAGAAAAAATCCCAGCAAGAATTACAGTTGCTCTGACTGGGGCCCCTCACTTGAGATGGAACTAATCACTGTTGCTGCAGAAATGAACTTCTTTTGTTTGTGAGGTCTTCAGCATGTGCATACCCTCATGGTCAAGATCAGACTCATCCAAGTATACTTTGTATACTTGATATACTTTGAGTCAGGCAAGAGTGCTTCGATGATTCAATCTACTTTGTTATGTGGACAAAGTAAAGAATCAGGGATGTAGTGGCCAGGCTGTTGCTTCTGAGTCTGGTAAAGAGACAGTAGCTGTCTCAGTAGGCTGCGTATGGAGGGAAGTTAAATAGTATAATGCTTTCCTGATGAGAACATTTTCAGGGGAAATGTGAGAAAGGGAAATAGAAAAAATAACAAATACTCTTTTCATCCACTTTACTTCTCTCTGAAAACTTCTGATCCCCCAACACACAAACACACGCACACACAAACACACACACACACACACACACACACACATGCTCACACAGTGTAGGCCTGGCTACTCCATACATAGGCTTTCAGACCAATCCTACTGTCAGACAGAAAAACAGAAACTGGTTTCAATTTCAAATGAGTCAGCCTCAAGGAAAGCTTGCAGAGATCATGTTCTGGTGTTACTTCTTCTTTCTATTGCTAACAGTGTTGCCTAAATTCAAGGAACCATGTGGCATTTCAACTTCCTGAACATAGCCCAGTGGTCATCTGGTCATTCTCTTTCCACAGAGTAGAAGCCCATCCAGGAAACTCAATGCATTGCCAGGGTTCTGCTACTGACTACCACAGTTCCAGGCCTTATGGAAGCTGAAACTAGAGAGCCGCTGAAGTGTTTTGTTTTTGCTACTTTTATGTTCTACTTATTTCTTCTCACTATACATTGTTTTCCCTTACTTATACAGATACAAACCCAAATGGCAGAGAAGTCTACTACAGAAGTTGCTGGCTGAAGAGGACTCTATACACTGACTGTGGCCTCTAGTCTTCAATGAAGTTAGTTGGAAATGACAGTGACAAAACTTGACCACTGATTCCCATGATCTCTGAAGACTCAGGTGGTAATCAGCCCAACTGACTCAGTTGGTCCACTCTGTTCCACATGTGTACATTCTAAGAATCAAGTCATGGAGGCAGAAGTTGTCCAGAGCTTCTTATTATAAGATGACAGAGGTACAAGGAAATGAGCAGAAGCACAATTCTTAAAGCCCAGGCTCAGCATAACCCACTAATCTTCCCATCTCCATGTCATTTGTCAATGTAAGGAGCATGTCAAGTTCAAGGCTCAGGGTAAAAAGCACTCCTGAAATATTATGAGACCATAATAATGAAGTAGAAGCTACGGGCTAGCAACTGAATCTTTCTTCAAGAAAATATAATTGGTTAGCCCAGTTCATACAGTAAGGAATTCTAATCAACTTGCTGTGTCAAGGATTAGGAAAAGAGCATCCTATGAATGTGAGGTCAAAGACTGTGGGTGTAATAGGTCCATTAGAATACAAAGTAGACATAAGAAGAACTTCAAATTACATGACTCATAGTGCTGTAAAAAACAAAACAAACAAACAAACAGAAATATCTCTAGTGGATGAAATTCTACTCTATATGATGGACAAAATGTACTTAAGCAATGAGACTCTTCAGTATCTCAAAGAAAATAAGACAGACAAAATTTACTGTAATTTTACTTTACATAAACCTAAATCCATTTTAGATCATTATTTAAGAGGTCAATCACATCTGTCCTTGTTCACTTACAGAAACACTGGGAGAATTACATGACATTCTATTAAAGATCATTAGTCATGACCACATCATCTTGGAAATTTCTCCATTTTGGTTAAACAATGATAATTCTTTGAACTAAAGTAATTTAGTGTCATTTGTTTTTCTAGAGATTCTTGAGTTCTTTATATATTTTGGAGATCAGACCTTTGTCTGAAGTGGGGTAGGTGAAGATCTTCTCCCAATCAGTAGGTTGCCTTTTGTCTTAATGACAGTGTCC
>LOJH01056893.1:0-11256 GCA_001685095.1 Ellobius talpinus | reverse complement strand
TGAATGCTGGGAGAAAGAAGGCAGAGTCAGAGAGATGCCATGTAGCTGACAAAGGAGACAGAAGCTGGAACCTTACTAGTAGGCCACATCTTCATGGTAAAATATAAAATAATAGAAATGGGTTAATTTAATATGTAAGAGTTAGTTAATAACAAGTCTGATCTAATAGGCCAAACGGTGTTGTAATTAATATAGTTTCTGTGTGATTATTTGGGTCTGGGCGGCCAGGAACGAAAAAGCAGTTACACACCATTGCCTGCATTTAAGTCAATACTTTTCCTTATAAAATATTTAAAGTGTTTAAACTGAAAGCCCAGTGGTTTATTGTTCTGTTGTTGTTATTGTTTGTTTTAAAGTTAATGCATATAAATGTATCCAATGCTGCTGCAAAGCAAGAAGAAACAGAACAGAGATAGAAAGACTATTGCTGTGGGTTTAATCTTAGAGTTCCTGTGTAAATAAGTCCTAAAGTTGAGAGTAAATGAGTGTGCATGCAGAATGCTCAGTTTATAGCACTTAAATTTTACTTTAGCAAATACTTCTCAATGGGTTTATACTGCCATTCATGAAAGCCTAACAAGTTGATTCATTTGGTTGTACAAAATCCAAGTGTCTTTTATGACTGCTTTTAAATAAGTCATTGGATTAATGTGATTTAGGGAGTAAGAGCTGGGGCTTCATTGATGGAGCTTGGGTTTGGCTCAGGTGTCCTCCGCATGTAGGTGAGGTGGAAAACATTTAGTAGACTCTGATGAGCCTCCTGATTTCAATTCAGATTTTTATTTGTTCATTATCTATTCATTCATATGCTAATTATCTACAAGCTCTTCCTAAAGATAGGTGACCACACTTCAGGAGCTTCTCTAGCAGGAGAAATGGATACTTTAACTGGAGCTGGGTTATCTGAGGAAGAGGATGAGAAAGGCAAGACAGGCCAGGGGATCTGTAAGAGGCTAGTGCCTGGTGATTGATTGATTGATTGATTGATTGATTGATTGATTCTGATTAGTATTTTGCATAGATTATTTCCATCTCTGCGAAGAGTATTGGTATTTTCTTTATGTTTATAAATGAACATAGTTAATTAATCTTCCCAAGGTTATGCAGCAAACAGAAGCTATGGTGAGCAAGCTCTGTCAAGTTCATTCACCCTGTTTTTTAGTGGTGAGGAAATACAATAAGTTGAGAAATTGATACCCATCTTAAGAATCTGAGTCTGTGGCTTAGGCATGTCATCTTCATATCACTGTGCTTATTAGATTCTGTCATTTAGTAAGAATTCAATCATTGCCTGTGAAACAAAGGTCCTGTCTGTCTTTGTCCTATTTCCTGACTGAATGTGGTAGACTGGGCTGGAAAGCATGCACATGGAATACGCTGGTAGCTGTGCCAAGCCATTTTTAGAAAGTTAGAATGCAAGCACAGGTGATCTCCGCGGCATTAGCTACCCCTCCACAGGGTGGTGGCTCCTGCCACAGGAACATGTGAAAATGAGGAAAATGGCATAGTTCCTCTGTGAGTGCTACTCAATTCCATTCTGAGCTTCTTTGAAAAAAATTACTGTGTTAACTAGAGGAACTGAAAAGTACCTTTAGTAACAAATTTTATAGAATATGTAGAAATTTTCTCTGGATAGCAATTCTTTACACGAAGTCTCTGTGAACACAAAGATAGATAAAAGCTGTCCTTACAATGTCTTTCAGCCCTGCAGCAATGTAGAGTGGCGTAGGAGATGGGGCTTTCTTTGCTAAGGACAAGAATAGAGTAGTAGATTAGCTTGCTCCAGACACTACCACTGATACCGGAGAAGTTCACCAAGTGCCAGGGTTGTGCCAGGGATATGATGATTCCCATGCATTTTACATGATAAAGGTATTGATAGCAAGGTAACTTTTTGTTTTAAAGTAAAGGTCTACACTCTAAACATGTTCCTAGGTTTCACTTAAATACGCAAGCAAGCAAGCACACCATGGGGGTCCTCTGGAAAAGATGTGCATCCACTTTAACCCCAGTGCGGTGTCTTTCCCCCCATACCCGAATGAGTACTTGGCTACTCATGAGCACCATGTTATGAAGCATGAAGAAGTGACATTTTTCTTAACTCTTCTCCTAGAAAAGGGTTGTCTCAAAACAGAATTATATCCTGATTGGTGAATATCTCTGTTAGTTTTTCTGCTGAATGGAATCATGGAGTGTTTACCATTTGATGCTGAGGGGTACCTGGCTGGGGGGTATTTCTTTCGGTCATTGCCCTAATACGAACTTGTCTCTCTAGTAGTGATTACTGATATATTTGAGCTGCGACTTGGATCGTTTCTGGACCTTCATAGCAAAACCAGTCTATTAACATAGACAGCATGCTTATTTGCCTGTCTTCAGAGCTTTAAGAGTTTAAACACTGTTAACAGTCTTAAGACATGTTTTCTGCTATTTATGAAACTAAGAGCAGCAAGGACACACAGTGAGGAATAGGAGACACTACTAAACTTTAAGTCTCACACTTCCTCTTAATTCATGAGTGTGAAGCAACAGACATTCTGAGGTAGCATTCTTTAAGGACGCGGAATTAGTGGTAAACATAGGCCAGACACATAGGCAATTCCTTTAACCTGAGGCCTTGCAAGCTTTTCTCTACAAAGCAACATTATCACATATGTGGGTATAGTAGCATTGCTCCTGGGCATAATTACTACAATGGATTGTAGTGGGGAAGTTGTAATTAATCACAATCATTGTTCTGATTTGCAGCGGGACAGCCATTACTGAATCTTATGTGTTTGTTGTGTGTCATATAAGCACAGGAGCCCCATGTTACAGATCTCTGAGTAGAAATCTGACAGAGTTTGGTTGAATCATTGATAAAACAAACAAACAAAAAAGAGTTTCTGAATTTAGGGATCTAATGTTCTCTTCCAAAAGGTCTTTTCAACTCAGTGAAAATGTTGTGCTGTGTTGCATCCTAATAGTTAAAAAGTCTGAACAAGCTTTATTATAAATATCTTATGGCCTGGAGACTCAAAGAAATAAATTACCTTCTCAAAGGAAGCTTATGGGTTTGTATTTTCTCAGGCAAATGGGAGCTGGGGCTGACTTTGTTCTAGAACCATGATATCCTTCTATTCTCCTGGCCAAGCCTGTGATTTTTGCTTACTGGACTCTACTAAATATGCTATGGGGAATTTTGAGGGATAAGTCGCTTATAAAAATGAAACAACTGAAATTTCTCTGTGCTCTTTAAAATGCTGTCTTGCCTGGCGAGTCTCTCCGAAACTCATGTTAAAAATGGTTCTGATGGGGTCATTATTTTGTCACCAAATTAGGGTTAGAGTCTTCATATCCGTGGGTATATGATGTGATAACTAGGATGAGGCCTTTCCCAGCACAGCGGGGGGGGGAGATGTTAATTTAAGGATTAGGAGAGGAGAACATGCCTTTTCCCCCAGTTTAGCAATCTTTGTCCATTTATCTCATAATTTTAGATGTCTAATAAATTGGAGTAGAAAAATTTAAGAGAATTCATGAACGTGAGGTTGAACTTAATGGTCTAAGGGAACCAAGTTATAGGTACTGTCCTGGTCAGGGTTACTATTGCTGTAATGCAACAGCATGGCCAACAGCAACTTGGGGAGGTAAGGCTTACATATCTTGAGCCACAGCCCATTGAGGGAAGGCATGGCAGGAACACAAACTGGGCAGGAACCTGGAGGCAGGAGCTGATGCAGAGGCCATGGAGGGATGCTACTGATAGGCTTGCTCTTCATGACTTGCTCAGTATGCTTTCTTATAGAACCCAGGACCACTACTTCAGTCTGGGTGGCATCACCCACAATGGGCTAGACCCTCCCCTGTCAATTACTAATTAAGAAAATTCCTGCAGGCTTTCCTGCAGCTTGATCTTGTGGAGGCACTGTCTCAGCTGAGGTTCCCTCCTCTTGACTATGCTCTTCTGTGTCAAGGTGACATGAAACTAGCTCTTGTCAACTTGACACACGAATACATCACTGTTCAGCCATAACCTTTCTTTGTTGTTCATCCTCAAGATCACATGTCACTGTCAACATTACAATGTAACATTCAAAGTTTTAAAAGATCCACAGTCTAAAAATTTAAACACCCCAAGTTTAAGTCTCTTTAAAAAGTACCCAGTATCTTCTAAAATCCAAACTATCTGTAAAACTCTAAAATCTCTTTAAAAGTTCAGGGTCTCTCAAACGTGGGATCTGGTAAAATCAAAAATAAATACTTTCTTATCTCAAGCAGGAAAAACCAGGGCAAATTCACAATCTAAATTAAACAAAAATCAGACTCCAACAATGTAAATAATTCAATATTCAATATCCAGGATCTACTCACGACCTTCTGGTCTCCTCCAAAGGGTTAGGATCACTCCTTTGGTTCCACCCACTCTCTCCAGCTCACACAGTTTGTCTCCCAAGTTCATGCCGCTCCACGCCATGGCTGCTGCTTTTTCTTGGTGGCCGTCCCCCAGTACCGGCATCCCTGAAATGCTGGGGTCTCTTGCTGCAACTGGGATTTGATAGCCTTAAGGGACCCCAGCCCTGCCACACAGTGCCAGGCCTCAGTGGCTCCCCTTGACCCCTTCATGCCTTCAAAACCAGTACCACCTGGGTAACCTTTACACTACCAAGTATGGCTGCCAGCACAAGATACAATCTTGGCTGCCTTTGGAACACAGCTTCTTTGTGATAACTCTGAGGAATCACTTCCCAGAAGATTTCACCCTCCAGTGCTGGACTCTTCTTAATTAAGCTATGATTTTTTTTTCTCAGCTATGGCTGGCCAGCATCACTTATCCCAGCAAAGCAATGGTTTCACGTTAGTGGTTCTGGTGTCTTGTTAGTCAGAGTTAGTTCTTCATCCCCAGCAGACCACAATCACAGATTCTTAATTCATAATATTCAACAGCCTAATAGAGTCTTTAAGTGACTCTCAAAATTCCCTCCGGAAGTTAACAAGCCAGGCTTCTCTCAACACTTATCTTCCAACCCCCCACAGAACTGCTCACCAAGCTGTGACTACTCAGTGGCTTTTCTATGGACCCCAAAGGTCCAAAGTTCTTCTGCGATACTCCCCAAAATGACATGGTCAGATCAGTCACAGCGAGACCCCACTGTCTTAGTACCAATCTTTCTTAGTTAAGGTTACTATGGCTGTGATGAAACACCATGACTAAAAGTAACTTGGTAAGAAAAAGGTTTATTTGGCTTATGTATCATGGGTCGCAGTCCACTGAGGGATGCCCAGGCAGGCACTCACAGAGGAGTGCTGATTACTGACTTGCTTTTCATGGCTTGTCCAGTTTGCTGACTGCTATTCCAGACTGTGTAGGCACTACCCACGAAGGGTTGGACCCTCCCCCATCAATGAAGTGATTAAGAAAATGTGCTACAGACCTGCTTACAATTTGATGTTATGGAAGCATTTTCCCAGCTGACATTCCCTCCTTTCAAATAACTCGAGCGTGTGTCAGGTTGACGTAAAACTAGTCTGCACGGGTACTAAGAGAGTCTCATAACCAAAGCAGACATTCTCAATGGCCCATGGTACTTGCCTCCTGATATTCTCATGTGAATTGAATTATACAATCTATTTTATTAAACTCGTGCATGAATCTGTGTGCTGCGATTGCATAGCCATGCTGGAAGAAAAATGGAAGAGCAGTCTCTAACGAAGATGTACTTAAGAGTATATTATATTTTAGACATGTTCAACCTATAGTTGCTACTCAGTGTGACATAACAGGTTTAAACAAAGAACTGAATACCCTTCTCAAACTGGGAGTCCTATAAGACTATCCACTAGATACTACAGAATATACAGGGTAGCTTATTACAATGCAGTTTTAAATGAAACATATAAGGGGCCAGTTAAATTTATTTTACATGTAAAGCAGTTGGCAAAATCATATCCTTTGTACATTAGGAGGTTTTAGCATTGTGGCTTGCTTCATCTACAGTCTTTCCCATGCACCTCCCCCTTCTGTCATTAGGGTAAGTGGAAAACTTGTTTAGAACATCTTGATGCATGACTGTTGAGAGTAGAAATAAGGGTTCCCTGTGAAATTCAAGAAGGTGCATGACAATATAATTATTAACATCCTAATATTAGAATAATAGATTCTCCAGTAAGCCCATGGAAGGCAGGCCTTTGTTCAGGCTAAGCTGACACAAAGTGCTAATGTGTCACTCTTACCAGGTACTGTGTACTGACTGCCTGACATTTCTTGGGCTCAGGGTATCTTATTGGGAATCATTCCTGTCTTTTACCAGTGACAAAACTGATATTCAGAGAGAGCAAATCAGTCCTCCGGGAATCACACACTCAAATCAGCTTTCAACCTAATCTTCCTAGTTCACACTAGAATTTTTAGTTAATTAATTGATTAATTTACCAGTGTATGTGTATACAAGGTGTGTGTGTGTGTGTGTGTGTGTGTATGTTACATGTACAGAAGTATGTGGCTCTCTTCTTTGACTCTCTGCCTCATTCCCTTGAGAGATCTGTCACTGAATGGAAACCAGCTGTTCTGGTTAGGCTGGCTGGCCAGGGACAAGGAGCTCCTAGGCTCTGCCTTTCTCTGGTCCCCAATGCTACACGTGGCCATACCCCCCCTTTTGCATGGGTGCTGGGATTCAAACTCAGGCCCAAATACTTGTGTAACAAGCACTCTTATACACTAAGCCATCTCCCTAGCCCCTTGGCCAGAATTTTCATAGCTGCTAACCATTTTGTTGTAGCATGAAATTTTATCCCCTCCCCCCACCTTTTTACCTAAGGTTAGTCTATGAGGAATGACCCAAAGTGTCTAAATGTCAGTCTTCTGGCCTGAAAAGATACTATAGCCTAGAATATTAGGCGAGATCAAAGTAAGGTTTATAAATGTGTGACTTTGGGGAAAATGAGGCAGAAGGAACTGTAATGCCAAGGTGGGGGGTGATCACATGTAGTTCTTGTTTCCAAGCACAGGAAGATGGTGAGAGTTCAGACTCATGATGCTGTAATATTCCAGAGCAAAACTTTCAAAGACAAGGACGTTCTAATCACTGGGAATCTGCATGGCTTCACCAGTCCAGGCTTGTCTTGGGCTCCCTAGATGATTCAGTCCCTGCAACTCAGCTGTCCTAACCGCTGACCTTGAGCACAGAACTTTGCAAGGTTAGCGTTCAGTATCTTACAGCAGAGCAAGATAAATAGAACGCAGGGTCTGAAATACACACAGAACTGGATCAATAGCTGCTTGAGTAACTGTATCCAATAAGTGACTGATGTCTAGATTGAGATGAATTTCTGATTTCAATTGCCATGGCCCAGTCCCCTACCTTGCAATCATTTTTTTCAGATGTCTATAGAAAAGACCTCGCTATCCAAAATTTTCCTAGGAGAAATAGGGAAAGCATATGTAATGAGCCCAAAGCCAAAATAAGGAAACGAATCCATTGCAATAGGCTTCAGTAAGCAAAAATATGAGAATCTGACTTTGGTTTAAAAACTAAAATATTCAAGTACAAACTGAGGCAAAGATGATTTAAGGACTTAAAATCATTGCATTTTATTAGACATTATTTCTCTTAGATATGAAAGATAAGTTGTATGAACCAAACTAAATTAATAGATTTTTCCCTTTTCCTTATCAGAGGTCGTGTGGGCTAACAGCAGTGTTTAAGTGATCCTCATTCCTTAATACACTTCAGTGATAAATTGCACAATACAGAGGGTATTTAATCAAAATAGATAAGTTGAAAATCACAAATTATTCAGTACAATTACACAAACTCACAGCATGATTTTATCCAACTTTATCTACCAGTTCTCTCTAGCTTCTTTTCATACGCTTTCTTTTGCACGAACTTTCTTATGCAGGAGCTTCAGTCATTAGATCCCTAAATCCTTTGAGAGCACGTAGGAAGAAAATAATTTATCTCTTCTTTGTTTCTGAAAATGTTTTCTAAAATGTAGGCTCAGTTTCAGGATCTTGTCAGTTTTCATTGCTGTGGTCATAGGACCTAGGACTGGGCCTGGCACATAGTAGTTGCTTAATAAACGATCCCTAAAGCTGATGCTATCTCACATGATTTTTCTAAGTTCATCTGCCAGATGCTGGCTCCATCCATTCTATTTGCCTCCTAGCCCTTGTCTTTATCTGTGAGTGGTTTTGGTTTTGAACGGAAGTGACAGTTACTTAGTAGGCCCAATGAAGTATACCTTATATCTATTGGAGGTCAGCTGTGCTAATAACCTAATTACAAACTACAAGACAGATGCACTTAGCAGTCAGATATTACAGAATCATAAAACTATTGGCAGTAATTACTACTTATACATCATAGCTATTCAACCATTAATAATAAGACATGGTACATAGTCGGTGAGGTGACTGTAGAGGTCAAAATAGCCAAGTTTTGAACCATGAATAAACACACTTCCCTTCAAATCCTAAATCTACTCCGATTATGTGAAGTTCAAAAGGTCACAATCACTATAAGCCTGGCTTGTTTCTCCCTCTGTAGACTGGACATAGGAATAGTAATTAATTCCTAAAATCATAATGAAGATTAAAAGACTTCAAGGGATGGCCAGAGCCTTCTGCCACATTGTAAATAATAAAAGCGAGCTACCATTGATAAAAATAAGAGCCAGGCCAGCAATGACAGCTCACATTATGATCAGCTTCATGCCAAGACAGACTGTCATCTCAGAGCTGAGACTGTGGGAAGGCAGACAGCAGCACTGGAACTCAAGTCCCGGGCCTTAGGTCCCATTAGCATTCTGTCTATGCCACTTTAACATAATGGGAAAAGATTGCTGGCCTCATGCGGAGATAGCAGCCACACCATTGTCTGATTGGCCTTTCAAGATGAAAAAGGAGACAAATGAGTGAAGTAACGAGAACCCAGAATAGGAAAAAATAATAATAAAAGCCCCGATCCTGTGCATTTGTACAGATACAGAATATCAAGTATGGGGCCTGTTTCACATACAAGAAAGAAAGAATTCCAGTTTATGATGTTTTTATAATTTTATTTTGAGTCAAAATTATTTTTTATCTGCTTAGCCATATTTTGACACCATTTCCAGGGGACTTGCTCTCTCATGTATAGGTGCCCCTCCCTGGGCAAGCACACAGGTTGGAACAGACCTTAAATTACTGTAGCTTATCATACCATGTACTTTCATTATGTGTGGTATCATTATGCTTAAGCCTCCTTCATTTTGTTTCCATAGAATGCTGAAGTCTCTGTTTTTGAAGTAAATATCCGCTTTGTCGGCGGACTGCTGTCAGCTTACTACTTGTCTGGGGAAGAGGTAAGTTGCAAAGTGGTACAGAAAAGTGAATTGTGCAATGTCTCCAAATCACTCTTTTGGTTCAATATGCCATTTGTGGCATGGATTTAGGGGAAAACTGATGAAATTTTCATGTTCCCATGCTCGGTTTTATTTCTCAAAATATGTGCTAATTAAACGAGCAAGCTGGGGAAGTTTGAGAGTTCAGATTGCCAGGTTAAGGTAAGCCTTTAACATCGCATGGCTCTATTACAACATATGTGCTGTGATTAGGAGTACAAATTCCACACATCTGCAGGCACGCTGCAGATGGTTAGTGTAATGGCAGGCTACTGAGGGAATCTTTGTCTTGAAATTTATTTTAATGTTAGCATGTACACTTCGTTAAAACTTTTTGAAGTTAAGAAACCATGACGAATAAGATTTGAGAATTATAGGACTTGTGAAATGGACGGGCTGTGGCTCTGAGCTTGGCAGCACACGGTCCTGCAGGCCGCTGTCCCTGGGAGAAATGCTTTGTTCTCTTCCTGAGTCAAGGCTTAATGAATCATCTGCTGCTTGGGGCATAGCAGGGAGTTTTAATTTCTGTCTGTCTTTCTTTCTTTCTTTTTTGGTAGATTAAAGACTTTTGTATCGTGCTCAGGAAGGACACTGATGCTATTTTCTTGAAAGCATTTGGATAACTCTGTGAATTATGGGAAATGTCCACTGAGAGTTTTGGGAATGGACTCACCTGTAATATTGACAATGTTAAAAGCTGACATCAAGGGAAAAAACAGTCACATATTTCAACTGCACGTCAATCAGATTTACGTTAGCCTTAGCATTCTGGCTGGGGGAAGAGTAGATCTTAGCCTGTGTAGTATTTCATGTATTTCTGTGCTTCACACAGATTTAAGCAGGGTAATAAATGTTTAATGAGACAGGCTGCTTGACTTTGCTCCTGTCTCCAAGGTGCTTTTCTAATCATAGCGACCGCACTCTTTTGTTTCCTCTCTGTCTCTCTCTCTGGATTTTATTCTACCATATCTTTTCTTAAGTGTGTAGATGGCCCTATATTCCCCGATGTCACACTGTCCTAAGCATCTTTCCAGCCTGGGAAACAAGGCCCTGTGCTGTGTTATTCTCCTTCCTCGCTATCCCCAGATTTTCCCACTCTGTTATCATCTCTGCAGTCCAGTTTAGCATCCCCAAGCTGGAGCAACTCTGTTTTGAAGAAGCAGGCCTCACATGATGGTTTAAGCCTAGATCTTCTCATGGTTTTTGACTTGGTGTGCTAGGATGACTTGCTTATTTATGTGTAGATGATACTATTATGAAAGAAAAACTGCACCCTTCTGAGTTTGATGGAGTTATAGGAAATACAGAAAGAAACAAATCTGTATTTCTTCCAAAGATGCATCCTTTTTCGTTAGTTCTTTTTTACTTATTGTTTCAAGATTCTATACATATGATTATTTCTATTTTTCTATTTCTATGGACATTTGGTATATATGTATTCCATTGCTTACCAAATGGAATGTCCTTAATAATGTCATTTGTCCATAATTATAATTATTAGCTTAAGGTCCTATAAGAGTTTTTATACTTAATTATTTTTATTCTTTGAGATTACAAAATAATTGCATCATCTCCCTTTCCTTTCCTCACCCTGAACCTTCTCTTATATCCGTTTGTTCTCTTTAAAATTCATGACCTCTGTTTTCACTGTCATTATATACATATATGTGTATATCTCTGTATGTCTATATATATAATTTCTTAATACACATATATACAAAATATAACCTGTTCAGAGTGGACAATGCTCCTTGTGTGTATATGGCTTTAGGCCCACCATTTGATGACCACTGGATAACCAATTGGTGTATTCATTCCCGTGAAAGACCGTTTCTCTCCGTGTGGCGCGCCAGCCCTGCCAGCAGAGACGACGACCACAACAGAATTCTTCTT
>LOJH01056892.1:0-11635 GCA_001685095.1 Ellobius talpinus | reverse complement strand
CAGGATCCAGCAATTCCACTATTGGGAATATACCCAAGAGATGCCCAATCATACGACCTTAGCAATTCTTATTGGATGAAATGAAATTTCAGATCTTTTAATTTGCATTTTCCTGATTACTAAGGATGATGAAAATTTTTTCTTTGTATTTTTTAGCTACTTTTATTCCTTCTATTGAGAACTCTCTGTCTTAGTATTTCAGGCTTCAAGTTTTAGTATTTCAGGCTTCAAATTGATGTAGGTTATACATTTAGATCTAATTTTGTGTAAGCAAAAGATCAAGATTTAATCCATTCTTTTTCATGTGAACAGTTTTTCTGTAAACACTGTTGAAGATTATGCCATATTTACACTGTATTTTTTTATTTTTTGCATCTGCAAAATATCTGATGGCTATAGTTCTTAACACTCAATTTTGGGCACTCTGTTTTGTTCTACTGGTCTATGTGCCTCCTTTTTTGTCTTCTGCATACGATGTTTATTATGATAGCTCTATAATATATATAGAAATTTCAAATATGACTCTCTAGTGCTCTTCTGTTTCACTCAGGATTGCTTTGGATAATTTGCTGGGGTAATTTCTTTACGTGTTTTACGATTTTATTTACTGTGAAGAATGTTGTGGGTATTTTAATTGGAATTACATTGAACCTGTGAACTCCTTTTGGAAGAACACTTAATATTGCAACATTACTTCTATTGATCCTTTAACACTAGAGGGCATTCCATTTTCAAGTGCTGTTCTCATTCTCTTTCTTCAGAGATTTTAAAGATTTTGTTGTTGGTACCTTTACCTTCCTACTTAGGTTTATCCAAGATATTATCTTGTCTTTGACACTATTGTAAATGGGAATGTATATGATGTTTCTCCTGCAGTCTTTTCTGTTGGTGCATAAAAAGGAAACTGATTTTGTATGTTGATTATTTTACCCTTTCAGTTCACTGAAATTGTTGATTTTTTGTAAAGGTGTCCTGATGAAGTTTGGGATCTCTAATGTATATGATCATATAATGTGTAATATAATGTAATCTGTAAACAGTGACCTCTTCTACTTGTATTTATTTAATTTCTTTCCCTTGTTCTATTGACTCATTTAGTGCTTCCAGAACTATATCGAATAATGTTGAAGATAGTGGGCAGCTCTGTACCATTGTTGATTTTAACATGGCTCCTGACTTTCACGGGGTGTTCCATTTAGGATAATATTGGGGCATTTATTGCTGAAGACACTGAACACATTAGTACAAGACTTGAATCTTCAATATAAATATCTCATTTCTGTGGTCTTGCCTCCATATTACCAGAGAACAATGTATGCACAGTCAGAGAAAGAAGCAATTAAGCAGTCTTACCCAGATCCAACCCCTATAAACCACAACAATAACCAGCATGGCAAGATATTAGTAAAGGTCCAAATAGTGTTATTCACTTGGAACTCATTACCAGACGTTGTCATTTGGCTCTAAAGCCCCACTGAAAAGAGGGGAAATAATGCCTGGCACAAAAAACATAGCCACCTTCAAACAAAAAAAAACGCTATCAATTTAAAAGTAGGGTGACATCAGAGGAGCTGAAGTTCCAAAATGGATAGGAGAAAATATTGTAAATATATTTCAAATAGAAGGGTATACATTTTAAAGTAACAATCTAAATTTAGAACCCAGAGCAATGTCTCAAAAGTGCAGACCACTCTATCCTTGGAGAAGACCCAGATTCAATTCTCAGCACCAATCTGGAGACTCATAACCATTTGCATCTTTAGTTCAAGGGGGTCTAATGTTCTTTTCACATTTCTATGAATATCAGGTACATATGTGCACAAAAATGCATGCAAAAATCATTCATAAACTTAAAATACAAATGTAATAAAACCTGTACATAATAGAGAATCTATTGCCTATAGACAACTAAAAATAATAATAATAAATAGATTTAATTACAATGAATGCAAAAGGTATATATTTTAGTGGTTATTATTGATAATTCTCTACAACTTTATTTAAAAATTTTTGTTGAGATGATGATTAATACATTCGGTCATTGCAATTTCATATTCTGCTTGCTATCATGGTTTTTAGAAATTTAAATTCCTGACCTTGAGTAGTCAAAAATAAATTGATTATTTTGAAAGAAACAAAATTAATTTCACAAAATTTAAAATGTCCATTTGAAGTCACTGGAGTATATTAGGAATAATTTTTGGCTTGTATATAAACTGTATTCCATCCAAGCACCTACTCTTTGTTTCATCTTTAGCCAGTTATCTTTGCATACTCTTAATATTTTATCTACTAGATTTATCAATTGATGATTTTATAATTGCGATTGACCACATTCACAGGATTCCCTAGATTTGTGTTTGTGAGCATATCCAGCCCAGTATTTTTCTCATAGGTATGTAGGTTGGAAATCCTTTCTCTCCTTGACTGCACACTTCCTCTTTCTTTCCTTATAAGATGCTAACTAATAAGATCAGTACCTCCTCCATAATATATAAATTTAAGCATATATTAAACTCAAATTCTCTTGCCAGGCAGTAGTGGTTCAAGCCTTTAATCCCGGCACTCCGGAGTCAGAGGCAGGCAGATCTCTGTGAGCTTGAGGCCAGCCTGGTCTACAAAAGCTTGTTCCAGGACAGCCTCCAAAGCTACAGAAAAATCCTGTCTCAAAAAAAAAATTCTCTAAAGATTGTCATGTTTGGGATTAGGGCTTCAACATAGAGATTTTCATAAAACACAATTCCACTTATGACACTAGCTAAATATTTTTCTAAGGAGTTATGTGACTTATTACTGAAGTTTTATCATTTGTTTAGTATTGTTTTATTAATTGTTTTCTGCACATATAAGTTATCTATGTTTATGATTTTGTTTTTGAAATTAGTAATTTCAGTACTTTTCTTGGCTCTTGGAGATTTTTGCTATAAGATTGTTATCATAAAGAAAGGGACTAATAAGAGTATCATCAATTATAATGAAAATATTGATTTTTTACCCTCATTAAAATTGTAATTAAAATCACAGATTGACTTTATAAAATAGTATTTCCATGTTATAACTTATGAATATATATAGTTTATGTAATAATCATATGTTGACTAACTTAATATTTATTTTTATAATATGTGCTATAAAGATTCATTAGAAATTCTTTACATTTAATCTGGGTATGAGCTTAAATGAGAAAGAATACTTAAGGTATCATTATTATGTGTACAGAATTTGTATGAAACTTTATTTAGAGCCTTAAGGGTGTGTGCTTATGGGTGTCATTCCTAAGATAAGCAAAACATATTAAGACACACTTTTACTTGAGCAAAGGTATAAATCTAGATTTTTGAGGAAAGACAAGCTGCTAGTATGATGTTCCCCCTATTATGTTTGCAAAAATGTCAGACACAGTATACATATCTCTTTTCTATAGTACATTATAGTCCACAAGCATGTATTTCAAGATGCTATTGTTTGGAGACATGCAAACCTAAGGAGTTCAGCACATAAGCAGCTTCAGTATACAGAAAAACAAAAATATGTTAATGCAATCAAACAAGGGGCTTTTTGAAAAATGTTACATGTCAAAAAGATTTCCTATTGTCAATAGGTAAGGAAATCTCCTTGTTGAGACACTTTTGTTACTATTTAGCAATCATATATGATTTTCCCTGTTGAATTATTACCTTGAACAAAAATCAAATACAAATACCATTCCAGATATACTGCAAGAAATGTGTGATTGAGTGTGTTTCTTCAGAAAAACAAACAGAATTTTTTTAATAACAATAAAAAAGTGTCTGAAATTAAAAAAAAAGCAGTGGAAGAAATGTCTATGTCTTCTTAATGCCTAGCAAAGAATATTTTGGAGAGAATGTTGCCTGTAAGTGTTGAAGGGCCTCCCTGACATGATAACTCCCTGTAGTAGAGTTACAGATATAGAATATGAATAATGATGCCCAACTTGCACATTGTTGCTGGGAATCTGTACTCAAGTCTTTGTATCATGAAGAAGATAGGTAAGTGATTCAGTCCTCTCTCAGCACCTGGAACAGAGTATTTTGAATCTCATGAAGTCTGTGATGTTCTACCACAGACTTTTCATGATTCCTTTATGTGGTTCTTTTCAATCAGATTCAATTTTTAACGACTTTGAAGAAAAAATAGAAAATGATAAATAACTCACCAGCTGCTTGTAAAAGAATAACACTCTTCCCTACCCAAACCTCCGCGGAGCTATAAATGTCACTTCTAGCAAACACCCCATTTATTAGAGCATAAAACGAAACAAATTCCCCCATAGTTAGTTTTAAACTGACATATAGTGCAGCCTCTTCTTTTATGCACACACAATTTCTGATTATCCATCCCCAAATTCTCCTCAGAATCATTGCAGCAGCTTTGTACAATCTCCTCTACTTGTTCAAAGTCAAAACCATTGTGTAGCTTTTTGAACTGGAACTGATCTGCTTGAAAGTCATTCTGACATTAATACACTCTTGCCAGTTAAATAGATACACAGACCTGCATTGTTTTAAATTGGTATTTATCTTTTTATTCTTGTCTCTTTCAAAAAAATATCATTTGTTGTAGAGCAAAATTGTGTAGATGTAAAGAATGAAGTTATCACTAACAGTTTCTACCTAATACATATTAGCATAATAACAAGAAGACATGTAAAGTATGAAGATATTTATGTTATGTAACTGTAATGCTCATATTGTGACTAAATGTTCAATTGTTTGTTTCTCTGTATTTAAATACTAGTATGAAATTGCTAGGAGAAATTCAGTATTCTCTTTCCCTTCTTACAAGTTCTACATACAACATCTGTTCCTAAGGACAGAGTCAGTACATTTCTTATTGAAAACAAAAGTAAGGGTTTAAAAAAAATTTCATGTTATTATTTTAGGCTCCAGAGTAAGAACAAGAAACAATTTATTCAAGAATTAAGATCGTAGCCAGGTGATGATGGTGCACACTTTTAATCTCAGCAGTAAGGGAGGCAAATGTTTATGAATTCAAGGCCAATATGGTTTACAGAGTGAATTTCAAGACAGTCAGAGATACACCTAGAAAGATCCTGTTTTATATATTCTTCCTGATATTAAAATGAGTAAGCATAATTTAAAAAGTGTAGAGTATTTGCATCTACAAATCCCAATTACATTACAACTAGCCTATAGACAATGAAAATATATCAGTTTAGCCTAGAGATACAGTGGTTATCAACACAGTGTTCTCATGGAAAAATTATGAGACAAAACAATGTGTGATTTCAGGTTTCATGGGCATGCTGTGTTTTCAGGAGAAACAAAAACAAATTCATAATGTATTGTATGTAAATTTTGAATATATGTGTGTTAAAATGTCTTGTTCTCTGTATGATTTTAACTTTTAGGAGGAACATAGTATTAGAGTTTAAAAAAGAGAGTTCATGGATTAAAAAGAATGGGGTATCAAGCGATTCACACCAGTATATTGATGTGCAACAGTAAAATACTTCCTTAAATAATGAAGAGTCAAAAAGACTTCATTTTAGTAAGACTAAGTGAATCTATTCTTAAGGGTTGTAAATACACAAAATTTGGGACAATTGTTTTTAATAAATTCAAGTATACATATGATGAATTCTGATTAATGTCACTCTTACACTCAATGAACCTTCCCAAAATATTTTAACCTTCTACTTCCCTAATAGTTTCTTTTATTTTCTTCATTCATAACTTTTTATTTTGTTACTTGTTGAATTCAATGAAAAGTTGTGATATAGATACACACACATATACACATGCATGCAAGTGCAAAGTACTTATATGGCTGAGAGTTTGAAGACATATGTTGGATATTGGTGTTTTCATCATCTGGTACATAACTAAAAACAATGCCTGTTTCTCCCACAGAAGATGAGTAACAGTAGTTCTGCAGGGAATTGCATGAAATACTTATGGGCAGTCCAATTGCAGAGAACAGCAACTGTTATGAGATCCTGATTGTATTGGCAGAAGATAACACTTGAAAATACTTGTCCCAGTTTTCTGGCTCTTGTATTCTTCCCACTCCCATTTTTACAATATTTTCTGAGTCTTAAATGATTTTGTAAAAATGTTTTTTTGGTACAAGACAAGACTGTTTTTAGTCTCATATATTACATCAAAAATCATAGTTTCTCCTTTGTCTTCCTCTCTCAGTCTTTCCTCCAGTACCATCTCATCTACTCTTCCTTCATTTCCCTTCAGAAAAGGACAGGCCACCAGTGATATCAACTAAACATAGTATATCAAGCTGCAATAGAACCAGGCACCTCTCCTCATATTAAGGCTGGACTTAAGCAATCCAGTATGAGGAAAGGTGTCTCAAAAGTAGATATAAGTATCAGAAACAGTCCTCACTCCCACTTATATGAATCCCACAAGAACACTAAGTGACACAACCATGGCATGTATGCAGAGGGAATAGGCCTGTCACACAGACTTACTGGTTGCTGGTTCAATCTCTTTCAGCTCCAATGAGCCCTGGTTAGTTGATTCTGTGGGTTTTATTGTGGCGTCTTTAGGAGAGTAATGGTGTTTATAACAAACACCTTATAAAATAGGTAATATTATGCTTCTACATGAAAGTTTTATAATTAAGTACTTTAAAACAGTGACTCGTTATACTAAGCAACTTCATACATGAACTAAAAGATGCTTAAAGTTTGCAAAAACATTGAATTGTTAAGACGAGATTATCTTGGTGGCAGTCTATATAAAGAATGGGATTATATATTCAAAAAACAAAACATGCATTTTATCATTTTATTCTGTATCCTAATTTATTTATACATCAAGATTCTGAGCCATAGACATAGAGTCAGTGTTAACTGATATGTTCAAATTAGATATAGATATCTTCTTTTAAATGTACTTTGTTTATGGGTCTTGTCCTTCTTTTCTGCACATATGGCCACTGCTACACTTAAAAGATTTCTGTGTATGAGTTAAGAGTGTCTATAAATAAACACCTATCCAGTTCTTGAGACTGCAAAATAAGAACTTTTTGAAAACACAAGTTACTGATCCCATACTGTGTTTTTATCATTTACTTCATGTTTCCTACCTGACACATATTTCAGGAAAAGAGGAAAATGTAATATCACATAGTTATAAAAATTGAGTTGAAGAAATTTGTCTGGCAGTGTATATGCAAACTCTAATATCAATAGCCAGATGGTCATTTTATAAGGCAATAAAGCCTGAACAAAAATATGAAAATTCTAATCATTAACCTTCTAATACTTTTTATTTTTGTATTAGAAAACAGAACTCTTTTGTACTGTGACATCCCTTAGGTTTAGGAAATCAGAAACTTATTTTATTATTTTTGCCATCCAATTTATTTTATATATTCTAACCATCTTGGGGAAACATGTGATTAAGATAACAATAGAATTCAGAGAAGTTCTCTTGTATATTCCTTGTAAGTCAAGAATATATTCACCTGGTATTTCTTACTAGGCAAAACAAACAAACAAAATCAAAACAACAATAGCAAAAACTAACACATCGATAACTAGGGTGTGTGTAATTTTACAATGTCTTTAAAAATGCAATATAGATAGCTTAATCAGTAGTTGACACAAATTTAACACATGAGGTTCCCTGGAGAATACAAAGGGGAAAAGGTGTAATAGGAACTATCACAACATTTAGAGGTAAAGCACATATCAATGGAATTGAAGTGGACAAGAAAAGTTTCTGTGTGATTTTCCTTCCATGTATGCTAAGCAGTAAATGAAGATTGGTTTTTTATTTTACATCTGCTCAGACCCAAATAATAACACAGAAACTATATTAATTATAACACTGTTTGGCCAATGACTTGGACATATTTCTAGGTGGCTCTTATATCATAAATTAAGCCAAAATTTCTATTGTTAGTTAAATTAATTATTAAATAAAATTAAATTAACAATATTTATTAACCTGTGTATCACCACAAGGCTGTGGTTTTTCTGGTAAGTTTCTAGCATCTTTCTCCTTCAGTAGCTACATACTGTCTCCTTTACTCTTCATTTTTTCCTGCTACATTCAGTTTAGTTTTCCAGACCTGTTTGTTTTGCCTTTCCATAGACCAAAGTAGGATTTTTTATTAACCAATGGTAATAAATTATTCACAGCATACAGAGGGGGATCCCACATCATCTCCCCTTTGCTGTCTAAATAAAAAGGAAGGAGTTAACTCTAGTATGATAAAATTACATATAACAAAACCAGTATCAACTAAAAATTACAATTAGAATATTTCTTTGAATCCAAAGTTTCATATCTAATTTATCTTTTATCATACCTAAGGAAATTATTAGTATAATGATCTCTCTTCAACTCCATCAAAGATCCCAGAGAGATATAATATTACCTAAGTAAACAGGAGTGCATTGTAAGCAACTCCCGTAACTCTAGAGCTGATACAGACATCTTGCTGCCTGTACAATCGCTCAAAGTTCTTCTGTAAAATTGGAACATTTGTCTTCAGCCTTTAGGCTCATAGTTTCCAGAAGACTTTTTCATGAAGCAGAAAATATGAAAGACTGTTTTTCCTATAATTGCAGTTTATCAGTCACTTTCTTCTGTGTCATGCAATATGTCTGGCAGTTTTCTATGTTAAGCAGAAACCCTGAAGGACTATCCCATTTTTTTGGAAAGTTTACTTCTTATGGATTCTGCATGTCCAAAATATATAGCATACCATCAAGTAGCCCACGCAAGAGAAGTTTCTTGCTCAAATGACTAGACTTATCACATTAAAGGCAAATTCCAAAATGAATTTTTTCAATGCCCATCAACCTCTCTGAATCAAGTGGTGCTGCCAAGCAAAACATATCTCACTGTTGAGAAAAGTCTAAGTTCTTAAAACATTTTAAATGCCATATTCTGTAGGTCTTTGAAAGGTTTGAAGAATAATTATTCATCTGAAATATAGCTCTGTACATCTAGAAAACATAACTAACATGATTAGTTTGAAAATTGTAGATGTCTATCTACGAATCTATATTTCTTAATTATACATTACATTTTAAATGAACTGCACAAATGCAATATCTTAAACAAGAACAGAAATACATATACACAGTGTAACAAATTAACCTTAAATTTGTATCAATAGACCAAGATCCATAAAAAGGCAAATTATTCATTTTCATATTATATCTCCACATTTTTTCTAGAAAGAGATAGACTGTGGCCATTTAACCATTTATAATCACCCCATTTAAATGAAAACAAACATTTATAAACAATAATTTTGGGAAATTGGTTACAGTTTTCTCCAAAGTGCTTCCTGCTTTTTGTTGGGTAAAGAACTTTTAGGATTCATGGAGACCTTTGGGGATCTTGTTCCAACAAACCACATTAGACTTGAAGGAATCCATAAGTTCTCATCTTCTGTAGAAACAAAAGCAGAACCTCTTTTGCAAAGTACCATATCCTTAGACTCAAATTTTGAAGTCAATACATATTTAAAATATATAGGTTAGTTTAGCTTAGCAGCCTATACTAATAAATGTCTCTCTGTATTTAGCTCATTCACAAAAATTCAAAGAAAACAATAAAATACATAATTCAAAATATTCATATATTTTTATCTTGATATGGCTTATTATATTTTTATTACTCTTTATTTTTTAAGTATCTGTTTATTATCCTTAAATATAATAGATTATTATTTTAATCTATAATTCTGCCTTTCCTTTATCCTCTCTCTCCCAAGTGGATGCATATTTATCAAACACATTGTGACATGTTTAGAGGATTTTTTGTCTAAATATGTCTTTATTGCGCATTTGTAATCAATTTTTGAGCAGGAGAATTTTTTAAATGCTTAGTGGGCATGCCTAGTACCAAAGTTGAGGTTTTGGCTATTGGCTCAGTCCCATTTAGCTTTCTAACACGGTGGATATAAGTTCACTGTCAGCTCTGGGACCATGCTTACGACCCCAGTTCCAGGAATAAATGGGTCCATGCCTTCACAAAGCATCCCACTGCTTCCACCAAGCAGCTTGTGACATGCTACCCACAAACCCCACTCAAGTGTCTTGTTGCTAGTCATCTTTACCACCAGCTTGAACCAGGAAGCTTTTTCTTAAAGGAGCCATGCATCTGTATGCCTCCAGCAAATAGAGCCTTTCTGAACTTATGCAGCTACCAAGAAGATGCTCTTGACTTCCATTTTGTGAATCTAGAAGAACTCTTCTTAAAAAAAGAGAGAGAAGCTATTTTTATATTATATGTAGATCCATGCCCCAGGTTTGATGCCATTTTTAAATGGAGTCTTCTCTTCAACCTGACAGGTCCTGAATATCCACTCTGAGGCTTAATATTATTTACAAAATCTTTGGCCAATAGCCAATCAGAATTTAGCTAAACAGCGAAATCCAAGCAGAGATACAGGGATAAGAATAGTTGAGTTAGGGAGATACCACTGAAGAAACAAGATATGAGGAAACAAACCACAAGCCTCATAATAAAATAGAAACTAATAGAAATGCGTTTATTTACTTGTAAGAGCTAATTAATAATAAACCTGAGCTAATAGGCCAAAGAGTTTATAATTACTAATAAGCCTGAGAGAAGATATTTGGTAAATGATGGGTGGGAAGTAAACCTCAAGTTACACTAACACAACAAGGAAAATGTCTATAAACTATTCTCAATGAGACTCACATTTCCTTCTTACTAATGAGTTTGAGTAAGTCTACTATCTATAAGAATGAGGATACATAACATGAACCCAGACTATCAGTTTTAAGTCATAATTCATGAAAAGTATTAAGTTGTCCTCAAAAGTTTGAGCAAGAAAATGCATCTGACCTTCAGGTAAAAGGGAAATCTGACATTTTCCAAGTGTTGTTTGTCAAGCAGAATGGAGACATAAAGATAAATCAACCAGGAGAAAATGGTATCTTGTAAGAATCATATGACAGTTCAAAGATGAATGGACAGGGCAGTAGATAAATGGGAACAGCAAAGATAATACTTTATTTTACTGTTCAAGGGACAAAATGTTGAAGGAGAACAAAAATTTTTTATGGAAGGGGTAATCAGTAAAGATGGACAGGTAGACTGGAGAAGATCATTGCTGGAAGATGATAAATGCCATGAGGATGCTAAAATTTAGATAAACTCCATTTCTATTCCTTTACTCTGAATTTATAATGTATATTTATCATTCACCTTTTCAGACAACATGTCTCTTGAAAAAATTAAATGTTTCTAAAAATCTTTAAAATATTTTTCCTTTATTTTAACAAAATATTCCCTGAGAGAATACCCATTTTAGTGTTGCCAGAATAAACTTTGAAACAAATGATTCATCAAAAACTGGCAACCATACGCGTACAGTAATATTGCTTCAAAATCAGGGTGGTGGATAAGAAACTGTCCTGCTTTTATCTCTTGCTTCCTATTAAAATAGATAATCATTGAATTTTAAGTCATAATTTAGATTATGTATGATGGTTAATAGTAACAACCTAACAAAGTCTAGAAACATTGAATTTACAAGACTCTGACCATATCTGTTAAAGATTGCTTGTAGTGATAGGGGAGAGCATGGCCTGCTTTTCATCCCACCTGGCTCCCGCATGGCTAGCTTATACCCTGAAATA
>LOJH01056891.1:0-11635 GCA_001685095.1 Ellobius talpinus | reverse complement strand
GAGGTGCTGCGGGAGCTACTTTTGCTCCTTCAGCCAATAGCCTTTGAGATACCAACCCACTGGGGTGTGGTATCTTTCACTTTAAAAATAAGCGGTGGCAGCCCTCTCTCTCTTTTGCTTGCTTCGGATTCCGCTTCTGGCTATCAGACGCTTTTCCTGGTCGTGCAGGAGGCTGTTGTCTAGGACAGTGATCTGCAAGTTTTTTCCCTTTAAATAAATAACCCTTTTAATAATCATAATTCCAAATTGGTGTGGGATTGTTTTGTTTTGTGACTTACTCCTTTAGCCCTGAAACTGGAGTTAAGGGCAGTTGTGAGCTGTCACATAGATTGTGGAAATCAAACACAGGTCTTCTGAGAGAGCTGCCAATGCTCTAAAATACTGAGCAATTTCTTCAGTGCATAATCAGTTAACGAAAAAAGTTTTCATACAATATATTTTGATCATATTCATTCCCCTCCTTTAACTCCTCCCAGATGCTTCCCACCTCCCTCCCTCCCCAACTTCATAGTCTTTCTCTCTCTCTACCTCTCAAAAAACAAGCAAACAACACAATCAGACAAAAATACCAAAATAAAGTTTAAAAAATGGTGTCTGTTGTGTGTTGGCCAACTCTTCCTGGACATGGATGGGGCTTGTCCTGCAGTATGGTTGATACATACCCTTTTGCTCTATTGGGGGAAACTGATTTTCCCTTTCCCAGCCTGTATTAACTGCAGACAGTTTCTTGGTTTAGGATGGAACTTTGTTTAGTTATCTTAAAGACTTATTTTTCTCTTCCATTTCTGAAGACAGCAGTGGGCGCCACCCTTCCCAGGGGAATAAAAATCAACTTTGTCTCCAGGTGAGCCCCAAACAGGGTTTCTTCTGTGGCGTGGTAGGAAAAGGCTCTGTTCTTTTTTACACCATGAGCTCTTCCTGTGTAAGCGGGAGGAGGCCTTGCTGACTTGTGTAATCACGGGGCTTGGCCAGGGCTGTCAGTCTGCTCCATCATGTTGATTTGTTGTGGCATTGGGGTGGGTGACCCTGCAGTGTGCCTTCGATGCTCCATTAGTCTGAGCTGAGAGCTCCGTTGGTTTTTCACTTAGCGACTATATTTTCCTAATGTGCCTTCACCAAACTCAGATATCATTTCATTCTCAATATCATTTCATTTACACCTAAAATAGCCTTCATTGCATCTTGGAGGCTTTTTGAGATGAAAAGTTATTTATTTCTATATTTCGCTGACTTTTTCTTTTTTCTGCTTTTTTTTCCCTTTGTGACTTAAAGACCCTGAGTATTTTGTTTGGTCTGTTATCTGACTGAGGGGCAGCCTTGTTCTGTTAAGTCCTCTCTCGGTTTATTCTTGGGTTTCGATTAATTAGCAAACTCATTTCCTGATGGCCACAATGAGGTTAGAATAAGTGTGCCCATCTAGATATCCAGCAAGCTCAAAGTGTTCAAAGCAGTAACAGGGGACCAATTCTATTCTGATAAACTCCATTAATAGGAAAACGTAGATCAAATCTTATGGCCTTAGTCAGCAAGTTTCATCTTATAAAACTCTCAGCTGAACCACAGTTATACTTTGGCGGTTTAGTTCAAAGTAACAGTTTTGTTTTGCTCAAGGGTCAGAAAATCGAATCTGTATTCCAGGAGACAGGCTTGCCGTGGAGAGGGCCACCTTCACCTGGCCGTCTGGAAGGCCTATGAGTCTTGGGAACATGGTGGGTTTTAATGCAGAGCCACGAGTTCCATGGGGCATTAATTCTGCTTCATTGCTTGCCCATTTGAACTGGGAAAGTGCCGCTGAATACATTATCCTTTGAGGCCTCAAGTCCCACGTTCATTCATTGCCATTTCAAGGTCAGTGCTCTCCTGTGCGACCATCATTTCCATACCGGAGCACATGGGGAGTGCACTGCTATTGTTTTCCTCTTGATGGTCTCCCAGATAATGCCATGGCTTCACCATCTTTAGGAAATTTGATGGGGGAATATTCGATCACACTGTGAACCATGAGTTTGCATTTGCATTAATTAAATAAAATTAACCTTGGGTCAGGTGGCTGTGTTAGCAACTAGTTGACAGAAAGTAGTAACAGAGCACCAGAGGGTATCTGGGAGAGATAGAGAGACACAGGAAGTAGTAGGGTGGGGTTTGGAGTGGCACAACTTTTCGTGGTTTGGGGAAGTGGAAGCATAGATCTTCTGGGGATGAAAGCAAGGAGAGAGTGTTAGCTAATGGCTATCCTGCCTTTCTGAGCTTGCAGATTTTCACCTCAGCCTTTGAATCTCGAGTCTTATTCCTAATTAGAAGGATAGAGATTTAGTTAAAGCTACCTTTAGTAGCAGCAACAAGGGTGTTGCCTGCAGGAGCAGAATTCTCACTAGGCTGCAGCCTGAGTGGCATGGCCGCTGCTACTGCAGAATTGCAATTGCTGGCTGAGATAGCAGTAGATTAAGGTGCAGCCACTGTGCTGAAGTTAAAACAATAGAAATTATCATATTTTTAATATGGGAAAGGTCATTGTGTACAGGACAACAGAGTTATACTTTTACAGAGAAACATGACCACTATATTTCAGGGATATTCTGGGTTAGATAGAGGCCCAGCTTTCATGTGATTTACAGTGATCACTGTAAATTTGTTTTTCTTAAAGAAACTACTTTCAGTTCAAAGATATTACAGTGATCTGCAGAGTTGTTCTGGGGCCCTACAAATTGTGCTCTCTTTCATGCGCTGTCCTCGGGACATTCTTGAGTAGATCACAGCCTCAACCTACAAAGGGGGTTTGTCAAAGAGGGGTTTTCACTTTTATTGGGCATCTCCCTTTTAGTGATTTGGGCTACCCCTTGATAAATCTACTGTATTTCCTTCTATATTTTTGAAATAAAGGATATTATGTTATAGGTACTGCCAATATGTAAGCTAGAGTATAAATGATTAAGGGTTGAATTTTTCTATCCCGCAAAAATGGAAAGTACATGTCAGCAAATGCTAAATGGAGACAGTGGTGTGTATGAATGAATGAGGGCTATGAAAATTCAGGTTTTCTGTGAGAAGATCTGATCTGAACTTCATATATATAGGAAGTATATGGATATTCTACAGAGAATAATGATATGTCTATGAGTCCAGGCTTGCTTTATGAATAATAATTATGGACTGGGTATATAGAATTTATTAACATTTATTCTTATTTTCATTTTGCTAATCATCCTTCCAAATACCCCAGTAGTATGATAAAATTTTAATTAAACTCAGTGACCCAACCTTACTCATAAAATTCATTGTATTAGTCTCAATTCCACCAATTACTGGTTGACAAGCCTTTTAATAGTCATACAATGGCACAGGAATGATGACCATATTGACAGAGGAGTTTCACAAAAAGTCCATTTAGCAACACCACAATAGTTGATTCTCCCCGATAGCCTATGACCTCCCCAATTATTGTTCTTAAGTATGTTTACAGGTTGGAATCCTCTTCAGTGGATCAGGTTTCAAAGACAGAAAACATTTGGTTACCTCCAAACAATCATGCCATTATTGTACCAATGGGCACATCTTGCATTATAGGTCAGTACTGAAGCATGTTGGATTCAGTGCTGGCTAAGAACATGGATGTCTTTTCTTTCCCAGTAGCCTGCATAGCACCTTCTGACACTATGAAAGACAGCCAGTAGGAAGGAGAGTTCCATGTCAGTTCCGGATTGATTTCTCTATGTCCTGCAAACAAGGCACATTGTGTCTTCAGCAACAAGTTCTTACTACCTAGTTATGATGGACAACCAAAAGCAATGGTAATTGCTTGTGATATTCTGGGGGTTCCTGGGAACTCTCTGAACAATAATTCATAGGCAGATATCTTATGACTATATGTCTAAAGCTGAGATTTCTGTTTAATAACCAATGTCTTCTAGAGGAAGTATTATCTACACAGGAAGTAGTCTCTGTCTAACCCCCTTTAAAATGTGTGTGTCTGTGCATGTTCATGAGTGTGGTTACTAGACTTACAAATAATGGGTTTTCATAAGGCTTTTTTGGACCTTGCTATTTTTGCTTAGCCTACCCCCACCTTCTCCTCTACCTATATCCCCTCACCCCAACCCCTGCTTAAACCTTTAATCTGAAGTATCTCATACCTTTGTATTGTTTCTGTTTGACTATCTTCACTCCCCCTGAGCACTTGAGGGTTCTCCCCTCTTCCCTCTCATGGGCCCTTTCTGGCTTCCTAATGCCTATAGATACTCTCATCTTTTTCTAAATTTGGGAAATTTTCCATTATGAGTCTTTTAAAAAAGTTTGTTCCTTGGGGATTTCATATAATGTGCTTTAATCATATTTGTCCCCTCCCTGAACTCCTCCTAAATCATCTCCACTCCCCTACCCACCTGACTCTGTGTCTCCACACCCCCCAAATATCCTACTTGTGCTGCCCAAATATTCTTGGATCGACTTGGATGTATGGCTTTCCACTAGAGTGTGGTCAATTCAACAGGGGCAGCGTTCTTAAAGAATGCTGGTTTTCCCTCTCCCCTCAGGTTGCAGTTGCTAATAGCCCTTCATCTAAGAGTGGGACTTATGTCTACCTTCTTGTGGATGTCTCACCTGGCTTGAGCTGGCATCAGTCTTGTACACGCTGTCACGATGGCTGTGAGTTCATATGTACGGCTGCCCTGTTGTAGCGGGAGGACCTTATATCCTTGTAGTCATTCACCCACTGTGCCTGGATCTTCCAGTCTTTCTGTTTTTTTTCTTTTGCAAGGATCCCTGGGCCTCATGGAGAGGACTATGATATAGACATCCCATTTAGGGCTTAACATTCGACAGTCTCTTGTTCTCTGCACTTTGGCTAGTTGTACATCTCTGTGTTAGTCACTTTCTACTGTGAATAGAAGCTTTTCTAATGAGGATCAAGAGGTGCATGAATCTGAGTAGAAAGGTCATTCATAAGGACTTGGTTTGATACTATGCCTTCTTAGGAAAATAATGTTCTCTGCTAGGGCCTACCACTTATCTAGCCAGTTTCTTGGCCCAACAGTGGTGCCAGGTATTAATTTCATCTAAGCACAAAATACAGGGAGGGTATTGAAAACTGAGAGAGAGATCAATTGTCTTTTAAAATTGTTTTGAAAAATGTTTTCTATTCCTTTAGTATTAGATTATTTTCTTTCTTCTATGCCAACTATCTATAGATTTGGTCTTTTTAGAGTATTGGTTATATCCTGAAACTCCAACCAGTTCCTTGTTACTATTTTGTCTTTGTCCTCACTGGATGGTACCATTCCTTCCACCTTGCCATGAAGCACAGACATTGGCCTCCCTTTGATCCATCCTGTTGCTGTAAGGAGGGTTTTTTTGTTGTCTTTTTTCCTTTTTCATTCTTTCTTTTTTTTAAAAAACTTGCATTACTATGTTTTTCATTTCTAATATTTCAGATCATTTTTCTTCAGTATTTCTATCTCTTTAATATTATCCACTGCCTTCCTGATTTTCATTCAGCTGTTTGTGTCTTTGAACTTATTTATAAGTATTTTCTGTCTGGGATCTCATCTAATTTACTCACATTAGATGCCATGATTGTAGAGTTAATAAGATTTGGAAAAGCTATGTCGTCTTTTTTCCCTTCATGTTTCTTATGCTACAGAGTTGAGACTGATGCATCCAATGGCATTTTGTTGCTTAGCTTAGACTTTTTATCAGTCAGATTCTTTCAGCTGACATAGTTTCAGTGTTCAAGTGAGGCTTGAGTGTGTAATTAAGAAAACAGTTCCTCATTCCGAGAGCCCAGAGTGCCTGCTGTAAGCTCTTTTATTCCCTGAGAAGAATATTTACTGGGAGAGCACTATATAGATGTTGTCCTAGCCAATAGAAAACAGTTAATGTCAATAACTGTTGGAGCGCAAACAACTGAGGTTATAATGAGTATACCTGATTAGTCAATAAAATTAGGAACGGGAGGAAAGTAGGGAAGATTAAGGATTTGATCGACTTTGATAAGACAAAAAGATTTGAAGTGAATGGAGTGGCAGAGAGGGGACTAGGACACTGTAAGGGTTCCCAGATTTTAGTTATTGTGATAGCTATGGAAGGTTACAATTAAGAAGTGAAGAGATGAGGAGGTCAGCATGAGAGAGAAAAGAAAAGAATAAGAGGAAGTGGATACGGCATGTGGCCCAAGACTATAGTGGAGTATGCTCTACAGCAAGTGGAGCAGAGAAACAAACCCCAGTCCTAAAAACCAAATGAGCAATGTAAACGCACACAGGCAAGAGGGGAAGTTAAGCAATAGGAAATATTTGGGAATATCGCAGGGTGCATTGCTGGTACAGCTGTGCTGAGAGGAAAGGTGACCTCTCTGACTTGAACAGGTGCCACATGGTGCTGTGTTTGCCATAATCACAGGTTCCAGGAACTTTTTTCATAATCACCTGTAATCCGACCCTGCCTCTTCTCCCCTTCATCTTTCCCGAAGCATCTATCTCGATATTTTATTAACTGAAGCTATCATGAATGGGACTTTCCTCCTTGCAGATCTGTTATTTGTGCATAGAAAAAGTTACTGAATTTCATGTTTATTTTCTGTCCTGTTATTTTCCCGAAAGTGCTTATTATGTAAAAGTTTTCTGGTGGGATCTTTAGAGACCTTTAAATGTAGGATCATTTCATTTGCACATACGAATACTTTGACCCTTTTTCCTATCTGAATTTTTCCATCTTGCCTATTGTTCTAAGACTTTGAGCACCATGTTTACTGAAAGGTGAAGTGAACACCATTGTCACTATTGATTTAAGAAGAAATACTTCCATTTCCCACCGAGTATTGACTCTCCAGATGTCTTTGTCAGTGAAGTATATTTCTTAGTGTCAACAGATCGTTGACTCTGATTTTTAACAACTAACATGGTGTGTTTATTGATGAATTGAGGCTATTTCCTTTTAAAGTTATTATGTCAAAATGATTCATATTTCCTGTAATTTAGCCAGTTGTTTTTCTAGTAGATTGGATCATCATTCTTACTTTCTCCCCATTTAGTATTAAGGGTCTCCTGGTTTACTGTATTTATCTTTCGTTCATCTATTTCTCTTGTGAAATTTATTTTTTCCTGTGCTCTCACAACTGAGAATGGTTTCTTTTTATGCAATGGATAGTATCTTTTATATTGGAGAGAGAAAGGGCAGAAACATGGAATGGAAAAAAAAGGAAGGGTAAAAAGAAAAACAAAAGACAAGATTGCTTAATAATGGAAAATATGTGCATAAAATTAGGTGGATATAAGAGGGGTGTTAAAAATAAAACCAAACATGTTTTAATGTAATAAAGGGAAAATTCTAGTAAAGGTGAAGTAAAAATATCACACAAGACAGAGGAAGACAACAACCTAAAGATGAAGCATTGGGGCAGCTTACTTTCGGGTCTTTGGCACTTGAAGAGTTCCAATTGGACGCCGGAAGGTGGGCGCTCTGCTGAACTCATGGACTCTTCTTATGTTCACCCTGATTTGGTTTGGTGCTGAAGCTGTTTAGGACAAGTGGACCATGTTACCAGAGCCACCTTCACATTTGTAGCTTGTTTTCTTTGCGGACAACAAGTTACTCTGCCAGCCACACTTTGCTTTGCAGTCCGTCGCAGAGGTTATACAGGCCTCATCCATGCAGTAGCTAATGCTCTAACTAAGAGGGGGTCTCTTGTGTGCTCAAAGTGGGGGACTCGGCCGTAACAGTGTGATCTGTACTGGCCGAGGACCTGTCTATTCTTTCCCAACCCTCTAAGCAACTGATGTCCCCGCTCGAGGGACACGGTAGTGGTATGCAGAGTATTCAGCTGGAGTTCGTGAATTTTCAGACTCTAAAAAGGTAGCGGAGCAGCGGCTCCACCACAGGCTGAGCGCTATCAAATCCTGGAGTTCTTCTGAAGTATCGAGACAGGTTGGTTGCCAGTCACTCAGGTCAGGCCTGCGTTCTTTAAGCACTGTACTGACTGGCCCAAGTCTCCCGCCACCTGAACCTTTAACTTGTCGGCATTGGACCCTCTCGCTCTTCATAATGGCCACCAAGAGTTGTCTCTGACTGTGGGAGTTTAATTCAGGCGTTCCCCATTCTCAGATCTCAGTCAGTTTCAAGCATTTCGCTGTATTTGTCAATTGTACACGATAATGTGCTACATAAGGACATTTTTATTTAAGTATGCATTGTGTGTTGGGCGTATTCCCCCATATCCCTTATCTTCTCCCTTTCCACTCCTACCCCTCGTATTAGTTCTCCTTTATTCACCTAAACAATTTCGATTCTACTTTCACATCACATGCACACGTATAATTTTGCATATCTACGTAAGATCTAAGACTCACATGTGAGGAATGATACCCATAGTTGTCTTTCTGAGACTGGCTTTTGCATCATTCCGAGTTGCACCCATAGTTCTGCAAAAGGCCTGCTTCACCTTCACAGCAGAACACAGTCAGCCGTGTGTACGTACCATCCTGTCTTTATCCATTTCTCTGTAGAATGCTGAGGTTGGGTCCAGGACTTAGCTATTGGGAACAGTGCTTCAGTAAGCATTAATATGCAAATATGTCTGTGATTTGTTGACCTGGTATCCTTTGAGTAAATACCCAAGAGCTAGGTCAAAGTTAAGATTTTTTTTTCAACGTATATACTGATTTCCACAGTGATCGGTCTAGCTTACATTCCCACCTGCACTGTGTAGGGTTCAGATCTCTATAATTTGTTATTTGTTTAATTTAAATGTCTGACATTCTGACTGGGGTGACATGGAAACTCAATGCAGTTTTTCTTCCTACATTTTACTTTTGTGAATGGATGTTTTGTCCACATGTATGTGTGTGCACCACGTGCATGCAATGCCTATGAAGGTCAGAAAAGGGCACCAGATAACCTGTAGAAAAAATGGTTGTGAGCCACCCTGGAGGTGCTGTAAATCATACCTAGGTTCTCTGGAAGGAAGAGCAGTCAGTGCTTTCAACCCTGATTCATCTCTCCAGCCCCTCAATCTAATTGATTTACATATCTCTGATGGCTAGTGACTATTTCTTTTCATGTGTGTGCTGGGCATTATTTTCTGTTCTTCGAGAACTGACTGTTCAATTTCTGAACCCATTGATTAGGCTGTTCGATTTCTAGCAAAGTCCTTTGTGTATACCAAATGTTAATCCTATATCTGGGATGTGACTAAAAATTTCCTCCCATCTTGCAGGCTGCCTTTTCACTGAAATGCCTGTTTAACTTGTAGTGCAGAAATCTTTAAATTTCATTTAATTAAGGAGTTGCTTATAGTTTCAGAGCGTGTATTGTATTTGTCTTCACAAGGATTTCCAGTGCTCTCTGTACATTTTTTAGAGAGGGCAGCTTTTCTTCAACATGTGCTTCTGGCTCTGGTGTCTTTGTAAAAACACATGTGGTTGTAGATACATATATTTGTATCTCGGTCTTGTATTCTATTCCATTGATCCACACATTGGTTTTGTACCAATGTTGTGTTCTTTTTTAAACCTTGACTTCCCTCTAATGGACTGTAATCTCAAGTATGAGCTAAAATAAACCATCTGTTTTTTCGTCAGCATGTTTCCACTCAGCAACAGAAATGAAAGTAGAACAAAAATCGGTAGCAAGGAAGTGGGTTCATTGCTGGGAAGAATCTTATTATGTAGGTTTTATGCATTGGGCTGTTTTTGTATAAAGAATATGGACACATTTGCTACAATGAAAAAGTCATTGAATGCTGGAAGTGAAAGGCTGGAAAAGATTTAATTTCTGTGCTGGGCCCTTTTGGGACCTTGAACTACACCCCAGCCCCCAGGATGAGCTGAAGGCTACAGAAGAGCTGAAGGCTGCCCCCAGCCCCCAGATAAGCTGACCTATGACCCCTCTTTAGGATAAGTATTAGCTAATGGAGAAACCTAAGTTACGTACAGTTGCTGACTGCAGCCCATTCCCCCACCCAACTTCCCCTATCAGCTGGGCAATATTTCAAGCAGCCCCTGCGGTTAGCACAGGGTCAGCAGTTGTCTGGAGGACGTAACCAGGGGGGCTGTTGCTATCCCCCTTAGATACTGATAGCCTATCAGGAGCTAACAGCTGAGCTTTATCTCACCTTTAGCCAATTGTGATATAGGAAAAGTAATTTTGTATTTTGAGACTGTAACCTTNATTCCCCCACCCAACTTCCCCTATCAGCTGGGCAATATTTCAAGCAGCCCCTGCGGTTAGCACAGGGTCAGCAGTTGTCTGGAGGACGTAACCAGGGGGGCTGTTGCTATCCCCCTTAGATACTGATAGCCTATCAGGAGCTAACAGCTGAGCTTTATCTCACCTTTAGCCAATTGTGATATAGGAAAAGTAATTTTGTATTTTGAGACTGTAACCTTCTGACTGCTTTGTGGTTTTTGTTTTTATAAATCCCTTACAAGAGTAGACGGGGTCCTTCTCCCTCCATCTGCTGTGCCAGACTGTGAGGCAGAGGACCCATGCTAGCCCGTACTTAATACATGAAACCTTGCTTTTGTATTCGGAAGTGTGGCTCCATGGTGGTCTTCTTGAGGGTGTTAGTATTCAGGCACAACAGAAGCAGGTCTTAATGGGCCATTTTAGTGGGAACAAAAAAGGTAAGGGTGCTAAAGAAATGTGAATAGTTGAGGACCAGCTCATGGGGTTTTTGAGGGGAGTAAAGACTTAGGAATGGGGCTATTCATGTGGTATCTAGACTAAGAATCCTGTATATGTGATTATGCTGAAGCTTAAGAAACAGTTGTGGTTGTCAAAGGCATTGGCACCACTGAAGTAGGACCTCCTGTACTTAACTGTTTCCTTTAGATCAGCACACAGGAGCCAACAACTACTTCTCATTGTGGAAATCCAATAATAAACAATAGCCACCTCTTATATGTCAATCATTTTGGGGAGTAAAGAGATATTGATATTATGATGTGCACTAACATAGTTAGTTACTATGGCCAAGACATAAAGGAAGGAGGTAGAATAAGACCAGTGACTAATGGCTTGATAGAGAAAAGTAGGAGGGAAAAGGGAATGGAAGTTTTACTGGTGGTCAAGGTCTAGGCTGCATGTATCCTGTAATATTACTTGGAATCAATAAATAAGTAGGTCTTGCTTTTTTTGATCCAACTGCTATTCTGTTTTATTGGTTACTTTTCTATAGATGTGATAAAACACCAATGACCAAGTCAACTTGCAGAAGGAAAAGTTTATGTTGTGCATATGGTTCCAGAGGGAGAAGAGTCCACCATGGCAGGGTAGCAGGGCAACAAGTAGCAGAGATGTTGGGTGAAGCAGCACCTGAGAGCTCACATCTCAAACCACAGTCAGGAAGCAAGGAGAGCTAACTAGAAATGGCACAAGGCTTTTTTTTATAGCAAACATTTTCATTTTTTATTGTGGATTTGTCTTAACCATTATACGACCAGTCCAGTCATATTAAGAACATCCACATCATTGTACAACCAATCTCTGGAACCAATGGCTCCTGGGAAGCACACCTTGTTCCCACCTGTGTGACCACTTCAGGTAACTCATGTGGGTGTAGTCACATGCCTTTTAGTCTTATTTCATTTTGCACGGTGTTCTCGAGGCTCATCTTTGTTGTAAGATGTGTTAGAATTTCCTTTTT
>LOJH01056889.1:0-10005 GCA_001685095.1 Ellobius talpinus | reverse complement strand
TGTTCATGGTCACAAGGCTGAGGACAAGGACAACATTCTACAAGAAGATGAACAAATACATCCTGTGAGCAGCAGACTTGTCCAATCTTTCCATACCAATGCAGGCTTGGAAAAACGAAGAGCCGATAGTATCATCTCTGTAAATGAAGGGCAGCTTGTTATTGCAGACACCAATTAGCAGGGCGAAGAAAGATTGCTAGTTTGGGAAGCACGTTGTCATTTTGAAAACGTTTGGTAGATCGGACGTGGGAAAACTGTCCTAGAATACAGTGCCCACGGTGCGCATACACATGGTGGGAAATATTTTTGTCCTGGTGGAGTTGTAGGTGATGCTACTTGTATCTGTGTATTCTGTGTGACAACTGCCTAGAAGCCAAAAGGCTCTGTGTAGTGAAGCCAAAATCCCACACATTCAAGCCACTTGACAAATACTTACTTTGAGTTATATTTTATCCTAAGCAGCAGTGAGGCCTTCCAGCCAAACACTGTGTTTATTTTCCCAGAGCTGTGATGCTCTTTAATCTTAACGCAGCAAAAGATCGCAGGATTTATTTCCCCCAGTAGGATCTCCTGCAAGTTAGAACCACCTTGTGTTCCTGCATCCCACTTAGAGAAGCACTTTGTCTTAGGAAGTGGAACTAGTGTTGTGTATGGCTTAGAAGAAAAAAAAGATGTCTTGATGAACTATAGTCCTTGGCAGAAAGTGGCTTTTGCTCAGGGCTGACACAAATCATGAGGGGAATATGATCCTTCATACCTAATTGATAAAAGATTTCTCAGTACACCCTATGAATTACTGACCCACAGAAATAAATGCTTTTGGAATTGCAAGGCAATAAAATCTGGGTTGAAACAGAATGATTCTATGCCGGTTTTGTTGAAGAGCACAGTCTTGTTTGCTCTTATAAAATATTACATAGTAACTTATATGCCATCACTAATATTCTCTCATCTTTTAGGTGTATTTTGGGGTGTGTTTAATGATAGGTAAATTCAGCAGGAAAAAAGCCAACAAGGGCTCATGAAGCTCAAAATCATGATTTAAACTCTCCAAGGTGATGTTTTATTCATGTCAAATTAGGTATCATTTTCAAACTCTGCATTTTGATGAGATTTCTAAATTTAAATGCATAACTGAAATTTTGAAAGAGTATTTAAGATCTCCATATTTTGCCTTATTCTTTAAGCAGATTAAGGCAAATTGAATATTATCATGTCTACCCTGTCTTCATCGGTTTCTTGGTGCCATGAGAGGAGACCTGAGACTAGGTCATGTACAGTGGAAGGAAGGATGTTTGTTCTCAGTTCTGGAAGTTGCAAGTGCTGAGCCAGCCAGCGGCTGTGCTGGGAAGGCTTATTTGACTTTATCTTATGAAGGAGAAGTATTTAAAAACAAGAGAGTATGCCGAAACAAGAACAAGAAAGACGGAATTCTCCCACCTTCAAAGTACATGTGTTAGTCCTGAGAGAGCAAGAACTCATGGATTCCAGGAAGACATTGAGCTCTCTCCTGTGTCCCTGCACCTCCCAATACTGGCAACCAAATCAGTCTGACAAATTGGATGCAAATTGCCCAAAATCCATTTCTTTCACAAGCCTGAGGATCTGAGTTGAAGTCCTCAGAATCCATGTAAAATCTGGTTGCTTAGTACAGGGGTCTAGAGTCCCGACATTCCTATGGGAATATGAAGGTGGAGGCAGGGGATTCCTTGAAAGATGATAACCAGCCACACACACATGTAACCTGCCTCTCCCTGTAAAAGAACAAATGCCATAAGAACCTGAGTTCAGTGGTTGACTAAGAATATAGGGAGAGCAGACAAATCCAAACATACGGTGCATATTAGTGTATGTGGCTACAGTGAAATACCTGATTAAGTATTGTTATGCCGGGGAAAGGTTCATTCAGCTTATTGTTTTAGAGGTTCAAAACTGTGGCAGTATATTACAGGATTGGTTTGGTGAGATCTTCCCCTCGGGTGCATCACACAGATGGTAATGACACATGTGTTTAAGAGCAAAATGTTCCTGTGTCTAATTGAACATAGGGATAAAGAAGACAAATAGAGTCATATAGTCCTTCTTGAGGAGACAGTTCTAATGATCTGAGGTTTCCCCACCAGTCTCTACTCCTGTATATCACAAAACCACCCCCAGGATTCCACACCTCTATGTATGGATATTTAAGGGTATTCATTAAGACCACAGCATGTAGGGTTAGACTTGAGATCCACTGAGGCAGGAGGAGTAGTTTTCTTTTGGTGTAGTAATTCCTGATTTGGTCCTATAACACCTGACTTCAAACACAGCACAATTTTTGAGCCCCAAGTGGGCTTGTTCTGTCTCCTCCGCTCTTTAAAGTTCAAGGTACTCAGGGACAGATTCGATGAGTGGCTCCCTCAGCTGTGTATTTTACAGAGAACCTTCCCAGATTCAGTGGCTTCTGTATTTGTATTTTATCTGATTCCCAGAGGCAACTGTGGTGAATTGAGAGAGACCAGGAGTTTCCGTGTCTAGGAGCGGGATCATGGTCCACAGTTATGGATTCATGTGTCATCCCCAGTCTCTTAAGGAAAGTGGGTATAGGATATTTCTTAGAGACTTGTTAAGCCAGGTATCAGATAATGCTTGCAAAGTTCCATCTAGACACACACACAAAAAGTGTTGTTATCACATAGTTTTCAGGAGCAGGAAATCAGACCAAAGGGAATCCCTTCTGCCTTACATACAGGTCAGAGTCTGCTTTTGAGCATTCAAAACTCTCAAACTTACTGACCCCAAGGAGTGGTTATGCAAAGTGGTTAAATGCTCTTCTTTTTGTTTCTGTAATTGCTAGTCTCTAATTTATTTCCTTTGAGAAAGGACTTATCTCTCCATCAACTCATTTCTGGCTTAATACGGGTTAAGCTGATTATAGGCAATCTGAACAGGGATGTTCACAGTGCAGAGCAATCAAGCTCATAATACCTTTGGAGAATATTTCTCTTGGCTCTATGATTTTAACAGATCCCATTGGATTTGATAGTTACAGGTAGAATGCTTCCTCTCATCCCACTTCTGGGATGCTGTAATCACTCTGGACTTTATAAAAAAAAGAAAAGAAAGAAAGAAAAAAGGTGAGAGACTGAGAGGGGGGCAGGTGATATGAAGACACACACTCAAGGGTACAGGAAGAGAATCGTTTCTACCTTCCTGTTTGGTTTTAAACTTCTTACTTGACTGAAACATCTTAAGGGTCAATCTGAAAGAAAATGTGAGAATCAGTTACCGAAGGGTGCAGAGATTAACTGGGGAAGAGAAACTAAATTAAATATCAGAAAAATTCACAATCACTACCCAGGGAGGAATGAAGGAATTTGAAACCCATCCCAATCCCTTCCTTTAAGTCTGTCGCCAAGAGGCTGAAACATCTGGTGAGGCACGTCAAAGATCCAATCAATCACCCTAGTGTTTGGTCTCTAGGATGCCAGACATCTGGAATGACTGTTTCTCTTTTCTTTAATTAAATCAACGGAATATTTCAGCTTTCTGCAAAATCAGCTTCTGTCTATATCATACACATCAGGGTTCTTTTGCAACATTATAATTTTGTTTAGACACATTTTTATTTAGGTTGAAATGCCTAATATAGCCACAGATTTAAAATGGCTTGCATATCATATAATGATTAATATGGAAGTATTAGCAAATAAATCAAAGAAGCAAACTTGAATTTCACCCCCCCACACAAGGCATACTGAGTAGCATCTCTTGGGGAGTGGAAGTGGGAGGGTTAAGGAATAGAGTTAAATAATGACAGAGCTAGCTCAGCATAGAAGAGAACACACTCTTTGATGTAAAGACAGCTAGCTCAGCATAGAAGAGAACATACTCTTTGATGTAAAGACAGCTGGCCCCAACAAGAATTTTAGCTGTGTGTAACAGGAACACACAATTTATATAATTTATGCATTCCTAGGTTTTTTTAGTCCATAGGAATTTGGTCTGGTTTTAGGTTATTTTCAAATATCCCTTGCATTCCTATCTTGATTGGCTGCTGGGCAACTTAATGACTGAAAGGAGTTAAAACAAGATGAACTGAGACCACGGACACATAATGGTTTAATGGAATATCACATTTACTAGAAGAGAAATCCAACCTCAAATAGACAAAACAATGTTTATCACTCTAAATAGATGACAGAGAGCAACTGAGGAATGTTGGGCTGACATCTCAAGCCTCATGCCTTCCTCTTTAATGATGCCCACATGAGACTTTGTTGGCAGATAAGAATTGCTTTTTTAGGGAGATTCCGTTTTCTTTGGTTTTAAGGAAATGAAAGAAGAAAGTATTGTCTTCGTGCAGCTGGAGGTTATTTTGTAAGACAGTTAAATTATGATTTGGGAATCCTTATTACAATCACTTGAGGCAAACTGGCTAATTATTTTATATTCATACTGTGAAACCTTGGCGACACACGTCTAAACATGACTTCACCCAAGGAAGCGTCCATTCCTGCAAAAAGTCTATGTCTACTCAGCCAGTCCAGTTGCTAAAATAAACATTAAATTCCATTTTGATAATAGCTCCTTAGATGCAGTGACTTCGTCGTTTCCGTGCTGATTGGCTTCGCAGCTTTGTTCCAATCGGGAGCTGGAAGGTGGCCGCACACTCGTGCACACAGTTTTACCTTTGCCGTCTCAATAAGTTTGTGAAGTAAGGCACTGTTATTACTTTCATTGAACAGAGACAGGAGCAGGCGCTTAGCAGGGTGAAGCAACTTAATGAAGATTAGATAATTCAATTTTGAGGTTGAGTATTTCTTTTAAAGACATGTGCATGTATATAAATGCATATATTTTTACTTCTGTCACATGAAGGGAATATTTTAAGCAGAAAATGTTACTCTAAATGGCTTAATTTTTCAGGGTATGAAGCAAAATATGCATAAGTATAATACACACACATATATTCACATTTTAAACCACAGGCCAATACACAACACGTTATTTTAAAATGTTTTAAAATCTCTTTATGAGCTTAATTGGCAACTTCTCAAATGTCATACTGACTTAAGTCGTCAGCCAAATTTTTCCATAAATGGCTAGTTGATCGAAGTTTATGATTTGTGGGATGTCAGACTGTCAAAATCATGGAACACTGCAAAATCATAAACAAACGTGTGTGTGCATGCATGTGTGTGTGTGGACACCACATGTGTTCATGCATTGGCTCATCAGTGAAACACTTAGGTTACTGTGAACAGAGTTGCCAGTATCTTTCATTTCTCTTTTGCCCGTGTACTTAGTTGTGGGAATCCTGGCTGTTACTGCAGCTTTACATTTAACTCTTTGAGGTATTTCTGGACTGTTTCTCATAATGGCTGTACCAATTTATAGGCTAACCATCAGTGTGCAAGGGTTTGGATATAGAGCTGATTAAATCTAATTGTTACCTTGAATCTGACCACATATAACTGTGGTTTTCCACCTTGCTAATGCTGTGACCCTTTAATACAGTTTCTCATGTTGTGGTGATCCCCATGCATAACAATATTTTGTTGATGCTTCATAACTGTAATTTTGCTATTGTTATGAATCATTATGTAAATAACTGATATACAGGATATCTGATATGATCCACAGGTTGAAAATTGCTGTTATATAGTCTCTTTAGGCACAGTGAGCACAGGGATATGAATACTTTCCTTTAATAATCTTTTCCTAGTGAGGACCTTGAACTGCAAAAACAGATGCATTTCCAAAGGACTTCAGAAAATGTGTGCATAGGGCTGTTGTACAATTAAAAGAGCTCCACAAGAGCCCATAATAAAATATAACAAATGTTTATCAAGAATAACTCAAATTAGAAAGCTGCTGCGTTCCTCTGGTCTGTGGGAGCTGCAGTTGCAAACCAAACTCTGACTGCCAACCAAGTAAAAGGAAAAAAGAGGGACAAGTACATTTCCTGTCTGTGCTAGTAGTACCTCAGACCACACCCCAATGGTTTGATATCTAAAAGGCTATTGGCTAAATGAATTCCCATCATACCTTCCTCTTTTGTCTGAATAAAAGGGTCCTAAACCTAAAACAAAAATATACAAAAAGAACAAATATCAAGCATTGTCCAGGAAAAAGAAAAGTCAAAAATATATACAAGAATAGAACTACAACCAACATGAAAAACATCAAGTAAGAAGCACATGCTAAATGTCCATCTAAGACATTTAGCAAATAACAGATTATTTCAATAGTTGTCCTATCCTGAGCAGTCTAAGTCTTATTCTAAAATATCTTAGCTAAGTTATGAGAGGAAAGTAGTTGTGACTATCTAGTCTTCAACCCCATCAAAGACCCGAGAAGGAAAATAATATTACCTGAGTAAGCAGGAAGTGCAAGCAAGCTACTTCCAAAAGGTACGAGAAATGACAGAGACTGCTGGCTACCTGGGCGATCACCCAAAGTTTGCAGTGTTGGGGCAAGCCAACTTTGGCTAAGGCCTAGAGTATCAGACAGACCAGTTTTCAAAGGCAGGAATAGTTGAAAGACTATCTTAACTTGTCTTGGCAAGGTTCAACAGTTTTTTGTTTGTATTCTGCTTGTCCAGTTTGGACAGCATGTATTTTGTCAGTAGTTGAGGTAAGGGCAGTTCTTTGCCCAAAGGTAAGTTTTTTCCAAGAAGAAACAAGCTCCAAATAGAGTATCATTGGTGCCCAACATCCTCTTGGTAATAGATCAGTGCCATCAGGAGCAATTGTGTGTCACATCAACAGAATCCTAAGTTATATAAATTCTACAGTTCTTTGAAGTGTTTGAAGACTACCTATCTATGTAGAATACAATCTCTGTGCATTTGGAGAACCTGACTAGCTTAACTATACGTATTACAAACATGGGTGACTACTGGCTTATAATTCTTAATGCCTGCATAGTTTAAAGACTATGAATTCATACAACATAGGGCTTCAATCTTTTACTTAATATTGCTTGTAAGGAGGTAACCCAAGGTCCATGACCACAAATCTCACCTCAGTTTAAACTATATTAGTAGGGAATGGAGGATCTGGGTCAGGGTCAACACTAAGAATTTTTGAAGACATGAATAAGGGTGAAAATCCTTGGAAACCAAATAAGAAATCTTCATGGATTGAAAAAAAATTATTGGTGATTTTTATGAGAAACTCAAAATTTTGGAAGGAAAGCAAATGGCTTGTGCCTGTAAAACTGTTTTAGCAAAGTTTACTGGGAAATTCAGGGGCATGACATTGGTGTGAAGAACATGCTTGTGTCTTGATATCTAACCACGAACAGTAGGAGAGAAAATAAAATCAGCCACAGTGATGTAAGGTGTGTGTGTATATGTGTGTATGTGTGTGTTTGTGCATATGTATGCATGTGTATATGTATGTGTGTGTTTGCATGTGTGTGTGTGTGAGAGAGATTTCTCTACTAGCAATATTACCATATTGGTGGTAGATGCAAAGGAGATAAATTTCATGGTTTATAAATGTGACAATGGCCTTCCCAGTGAGGAATTTGAAGGGCTATGGACTGACAGACATGGCACAACTGAGAGGTAAAGGAAATAAAATCTGCCACAGTGGATACAAAGGGATTCCTACAATAGGAGAAAGGAGGCCTATGTCCTCCTTCTTTAGGCTATAGCCAACAGCAGCAGTGGGATGCTCAAGGATAAGGCTATGGATGAGGCATCAGGTTGCTGTAGGGGTGTCTGAATCAGCCTCCACTGCAAATCCCCGAGGAATACAGAGGCATGTGGGGCCAAGGATTCTTTCTGTCTTTGTTGTAAGGTACTGTTGAAATTGCCTCTATTTCAGGAAGCCAGGTACCAGTTTAGAGAAGAGCCAGAGTAACAAGGACTTGTGATTTAAAACATGTTCAGTTTCAAGGCCCATGTAGGTAATTGCTCTGAACCAAGTTTGCTAATTGGATTATGGTAAAGTTACTCCTGCAGATAGACCATTATGCATGATCAATGGCAAATCAGACTATATTTCTCAATTACAGAGACATCCACACACATTTGTGTATAGTATAAATAAGCTGGTTCTGTATAGAGAGATCCTATGCAAAATGAGTTCATATGTAATTCATTATAAAGTAGATGATTCATGTCCTTGCCTGTTGGGCTTCCAGACTTTCACATGATCTTCTATGTGTTCACCTTTCACTTCTGGATTTTTCCAGAAAGCTTTGGGCTTACTGGGCTAATCCAAAAGCAAAGAAACATTCCACTAACTGCCCTCTCTCCCCTAAATTATTGTTTTGTTTTTGAAAGTTTAGCTGTTAATGAGACCATAGTCACTGGCTGTTTCAGCCTCATGGGATTCATATGTCTGTGCACTCAGACTTTGTGTTCCAGCCAGTCTTGGTGTCTTCCTGTTGCTGCTGACTTAACTCATTTATTCTTTCCTTCCATTAGCAGGTCTTGCTTGGGTGGGAACACAGGCTCACCTTCCCCTCATGGAGCTTACACTCCTAGCAGCAAGAACAGAGTGATGATGGTGGAGGAGAAGAGCCAGTTAAGTGGGAGTTTTTCACACTGGATCTGCTTTGGAAGTTAAGTGTGGGGCTGGGTGCTTGGCAAAATATGAAACACTATAGTTGGGCTGAGTTTTATTGCATTTCTGGGAGACAGGGACCTTTCTAAGATGGACCAAAGGATGGAGAAGGAACACTTAAAATAAACTCATCCAACTTTCTCTCCACTTGACTTCATGAAAGATGTTTTTCCATAGAGATTTGCTTCTTACAATGACAGAGAGCCTAGAAGAGGGGCCAGGGGCAGCATAAACCTTGTCCTTAGTTTGGAAAAAAGGGGACCCCCTCCCCATCGTTAGTTTGTGTTGTCTTCTTTGAATACAGTGGGAAAAATGTGTTTATGCTCATCAGGGAAATGAAGTCCAAGTATATTGAGTATCCAGGAAATGAGTGCAACATGTGGAACTCAAGCTTGCCTTTGTCTTTTTCTCCAGCCCTGTCTGTTTTTACCACAGCTGGCCACCGAAGCTCATCAATTTCAGAGGCCCACCCAGAGGCTATTGGTTTCAGCAGGGAAAGATCTAAGTGCAGTTAGGTGTAAACATGAGAATTTGTGTTCAAAGTGCCAAGTAGCTGCAAATTGTGCCTCAAACATTTGTCTGTAAAATGCAATGGAATTTGTAACAATGTCCTGGAATTTTCCTGCTACTGGAAATACCATGTTTTTAATTTACAAATAAATATTTAAATATTGTTCATATTTAACTGCACTGCATGATACCATAGAAGAAACAGCTTACAAATAACAGCATTCAGTTTCTGGGAGGTCTAAGATCAAAATTCTAGAAGATAGTGTATTTCTATAGAGCTTGCTCCTTAGTTCATAGACCGTTTTTTTTTCCTGTGTCCACTAATGGAAGAAAGGATGAGGGGGCTCCCTGGAGTTTCTTTATAGGGACACTAATTCCATCAGGACCCAGATGTTATGATCTAATCCCCTTCCAAGCACTCCACCTACATATACTATTTAACTGGGGATTAAGTTTTAGCATATAAATTTGGGGAGCTACACAAGTTCTCCAGTTTGAGAGTGGATGCTGTGGTGTTGAGCTCTTTGACCCGAGTATGCAGAATTGGGAAAGCTCTGGTATGCAGACAGATACAACCTTCCAAAGATTCTGGGTGGTGGTAGCTACGACTGCTCTCTCCACCCGACCATTGTTCTTGAGTGCCAGTGAAATCGTATGTCATTTCCAGAGATGAATGGTTCTGTCATACGGTTGACTTAAATAAATCATTTGATTCCAGTGAATCTCTCTCACTTTTATAATCTTTATAAACATTACCTGGTAATGCATTTTCTCAGGATAAGGATATAACAGGTACCATTATTTATACACTGCTTATTTTTGCATACTTTTCAGCTTTCCTGCAAAGATTTAATGTATATTTGCCACCCTATATGCCTATTAATAGTGACTTCTTTGACTCTCAGTAGTATCCTGTCTGGATTTATAAGTCATA
>LOJH01056887.1:0-12165 GCA_001685095.1 Ellobius talpinus | reverse complement strand
TGCATGCAAATGGATAGAATTAGAAAACACTATCCCGAGTGAGGTAACCCAGACTCCCCAAAAACGAATATGGTATGTACTCACTCATAAGTGGACACTAGGTGTAAACAAAAAGCATTGAGCCTATAGTTCATTATTCTAGAGAAGCTAAGTAATAAGGTGAACCCAAAGAAAATTGGAAACAGACAAAAATTTTGGAGTATGGGGGCAGGGGGTAGAAGGAAAAGGGGAACGGGGGTTTGAGGAGAACTTAAGGGAATGGGATAGTCGAGATGGAAGAAGGTCAGATATGAGAGCAAGGAAAGAGATATCTTGATTGAGAGAGCCATTATGGTAGCAAGAAACCTGACTCTAGAATAATGCCCAAGAACCCACAGGGATGACCTCAGCTAAGACCCTAAGCAATAGAGGAGAGGGTGTCTGAAATGGCCTTGCCCTGTAGATAGACTAATAATTATCTTAAATATCACCAGAGAACCTTTGTCCAACAACAGATGGGAACAGAGGCAATGACCCACATCAGAGCANAACTGGACTGGGAGTCATCTCTGAAGGGGGTTGACAGTTGGGGCAGACTGAGGGCCAATGATAGTGACACTGGGATTTGTCTCTACAGCATGTACTTCTTCTTGGGATCCTATTCTGTTTGGATGTAAACCTTGCTCAACTTAGATGTAGTAAGGAGGGCCTTGGACTTTACACAGGGCGGGGTGCATGGCCCTCTCTTAGAATTGGAGGGGGTGGTGTGGGAGGGTCTGTGGAGGGAGTGGGAAGAGTGGAGGCAGTGGGAATTTGGATTGGTATTTTTTAAGTAATAAAATCATAATAAAAAAGAAAAGAAAGATAAACAAGGCTTGGATAAGATCAGTCAGCATTCTAGCAGGTAGCACTAATTGGACTTGGTAGTTTACCAAAGAGATAGAGAAAGAAGATGGAAGTGGGTGGGGAATGTGGAGGTTGAGTAAGAGGGGAGCCAAGAGTGGATATAATCAAGATATATTGTACATATATGAAATGATCAGAGAATAAGTAAACATCCCCTTTGATTATAGATTTAAATAAAATAAGCTGTAATTGACTTCAATTTTTGTGGGTCTAAAAGCCCTTTTTTAAGGCTTCTTTGGCTTTATGAAGATGTACATTGCTGAACATTGGGTGCTGTTATGTAAAATGCAACTCTGTATTGGTTTTCCAGCCACCAAGACCCCCCCAAAAAAACTACACAAAACTATATTAAATAAAACGCTTGGCCAATAGCTTAGGTGTATTTCTAGCTAGCTCTTACATCTTAAAAAATAACCTATTTCTATTATTCTGAATATCACCATGAGGCTATGGCCTACCAGTAAAGTTCCAGCATCTTTCTTTTTTGGCAGTTACATGGCATCTACCTGACTCTTCCTTCTTTCTCCTGCATTCAGTTTAGTTTTCTGCCCTGGTATAGGCCAAAGCATCTTCTCTATTAACCAATGATAACAAAACATATTTACAGCATACAGAGAGGAATCTCACATCAAATAGAAGCGGAAGTCCCAGCACAAACCCAGACAGAATAGGATATGCCTGCAAACACTTGATCCAAATTTTTTTTAATTGGCATTGTGGAGAAGTTTTTCTTATTGCATACAAGTTCAAAGAAAGCATCTAGTGCTGCCATGAAAATCTTCCCCTGTGATAGTGAATGGACTTCTGGCAAGTATAAATGGCACATCAGGTAGATTTGGGAACTATAACAAAAATTTATCTGTAAGCAGGTATCAGAATTCTTTCACAGAAATTATCATCATCCAGATTTCAGTCAAAGAGAGAGAAAGGAATAATAATATGAACAAAGGGTTTGAGATCATGATGAGGATATATATAGCTGACCTGAGCTAGTAGGAGCTCACTGACTCTGGACTGACAGTGAGGGAAACTGCATAGGAACAAACTAGGCCTTCTGAATGTGCGTGACAGTTTTGTGGTTGGGGCAGTCTGTTGGGCCACTGGCAGTGGGACGAGGATTTATCCCTAGTGTTTGAACTGGCGTCTAAAAGCACATTCTTTTGGGAGGGATACCTTGCTTATCCTTGAAGATACAGTAGAGCAGGCCTTGGTCCTGCCTCAAAGTGATATGGTAGACTTTGTTGATTTCCCATGGAAAGCCTCATTCTTTGAGCTGTGGATGGCAAATAGCTTGAATAGAAATTTCAGGGAGTGGAAGGAGGAAATGAAGTGGGAACTGGGATTGGAATGTAAAATGAGAAAAGTATGTTTAAAATTAAAAAAATAAAAAAGAAATATCATATATCATCATAATCACTTTGACTGGTTCAATGTTAAGAGATATATTTCAAAGATAGTAGATAAGGTAGACAAAATGTACATTTTATTTTCACCCATTTGTTTGTTTGTTAGTTTTATTTATTTATTTATTTATTGCCAAAGTTGAAGTTTCATTTGGAATGACAGGATCTTTTCAGACAAATTGAGGCATGTTTCAGTTGGTCCTTGCAGTGATAAATTTAATTAATTCAAGATGGCAAAGATGTCAGTCAAGCTATTTACTGTACTTTACTTTTATTTTTAAAAAGTGCTTTTGAACTGCAGTGTTGCTTTCTAATTGAAAAAAGTTTTGAGTTCATCATGAAGCTCAAAAACAGCAGCAACTAATGGGAGCAGATGCAGACACCCACAACAAAACATTAGGCAGAGGGTGGGAATCCTGTAGAAGAGGGCTACAAGGATTAATTATAGGATCCAGAGAGCTCAAGGATACCACAAGAAAGGAGACCATGGAATCAACTAACCTGGGCTCTTAGGTGTCTTAGAGACTGAAATGACAAAAAGGGAACCTGTAGGGATCTGACTTGTGTTCTCTGCATATATGTTGTGGTTGTTAGTTTGGTGTTCTTGTGGAGCTCCTAACAGTGGGAGAAGTGCATATATCTGACTCTTTTTCTGCTTTTGAGAACTTTTCCTCCTATTGGGTTGCCTTGCTCATCCTGAATATGAGAATTTGTAAGGAGTCTTATGGGAAACTTGATATGCTATATTTGGCTGATATACCTGGGTGGCCTGTCCTTTTCTGAAGGGAAAGGAAGAGGACTATATATGAGAGACAGGAGAGGTGGTGGGAGAAGATGTTTGAGGGGAAACTGCATTCTGGATGTAATATATGAGATATAAAACAAAACAAAACTAAATCAGTTTCCTCTCAAAAACCATGTCACTTCAATGTGAGATAGCAGAGCTTTTTGGCACATCTAACCATTGCACATTTGTGAAAACAGTCTACTGTCTAAAGTGTACAATTGCCAAAACTAACAGAACTTATGATGGTTTCGATTACTTCTTATTACTCTTGTGGCTGCATCTTCTTTGTAAATATTTCTCAATGAATCATATAGTGAGTTCTGATTATTTTTGGTGACTCATTCAGTACCAAACATTGAAATCCAGACCAACACCCTTGCATAGCCGGAGCACAATATTTGAAAACACCACAAAACTTTCCCCAAGAGAGTGTACATTCTTTCAAAAATAAACAAACTGTGTCAAATACATCACGTGCAGGAATTGTTGTTTCAAAAGTTTAGAGAAAAAACATCTTTATAGTCACCATCACTAATATGCCTCACTTAAACCAGTAACTGAATGGTGGCTATATATGTAGAGCCTTCAATCTGGATACAAAATATTGTAAGTGTTAGTATATTTAATTTCCTGAATTACTTGATCAAGAATATAAGCAGACAAGTAATATCTTCTGTGGACAGTGTCATTAGATTAGAAAATTGCACTCGATTGCTGGCAATAGTAAATCTTCAGGAATAGTCTAACATTTCATAGCTCTGATGATTCTCAGACCCACCCAATAAGCAGCTTCAATGGCTGCTACATTTCATTTGTAGAAATTTCCACCAGTGTTGTGTGGTTTACTTGACTTCCTCTAAAATAATCTGTATCTTTACTGGAAAATCTCAGATACTTTCTATCTAAATGATATTTTAGTTTGTTTGCTTTTATATATTTGACTGATAGAACCTCACAACAAATTGCACATTTGGGTTTCCTATTTCTTGCTATAATTATTGAGATAAAAGCATACTGTAAATAATTCTCAGTATATTTTCTTTTCTTAAAGTTCTTCTCTACAAAAGCCATTGATATGGAATGATTTTCTAATAAAAACAACATATAACAATAACTTTAATAATACAGAAGATGATACACGGCATTGTTCAGTCAATACAGTTCATTAAAGGTTTTAATGATTTGTCATGCTGTGTTTGTGTGTGTGTTTTTAATATGCCTGTTACTAACACAACAGGGAAGTATTCACATCAACTGCAGCTAAATACAAACAGCAATCAGCATCTAGATTAAGTTCTCATGGTAGAGTTATATATTGCAATAGTTGATGATTTTATAGTACATGAATTTACATTTACCCATCAATTATAATTCATGATGCATCTTCTTACTTCCAATACTGTTGTTTCAACACAATAGCCAGTCTCTACACAGGCGTGACTGGTCCACCTAAGTACATTATGACACCAACCCTATCACAGATACATCTGTTTTTCTGGGTATATGCAACGGTGCTGGCATGATGGTGTTATTATGTCAGGTACTCATATGTGGGTATATCTACATGTGGGCAGACCCACTTGGAGATGGATATTGGAACAGGGTCTCAGTTTCTAAGACCATCGGAAGACACATTTTCCAATGGTTAAGTTACCAGAACTATATTGTAATAGCATTAAAAAGACACAGAGAATAATAATGGAACAGGTAGAGGCCTGAAAGCCATATAGAACTACAGCCACCTGATATTCATTAGAAGTATTGAGAACACACATTGAAAAAAGAGCAAAATTTGAAAGAAAATTGAATATCCACATGCAGAATTGAAAAAGACTCCCATCCCTCACAAATTATAAAACTCCACACACTTATATTTTGCACATTTAACTATTGGATTTGTAACAATTTAAGAATTATACTAGTGGAAATGGGGAAAGTGTTTCCTGACATTTAAATAAGGAGATTTCACTATTGGTTATTTTCATAAAACCAAACAACATCTTTTAACAAGAAAAGACCATTGTAACCATGAAACAGTAGATGTGGTTGCAAGCATAGAATCAAGCAATTTAACATTTTAGCACGGGAGTGAGAGGAGCTCAGAACCTAAATGAGGAGCTATTTCCAGGCAGCAGATTCTCAGGGATAGGGATTCAATTTTCTTTAAAAGTGTAGACTTGCTAAATCAATCATGCACTAGTGGATGGGCCCCCATTCTTAAGAAAATAGTCAGCACAGTGGGTTATTATAAAATTTAAGAAGAGGCCAACAAATTGGGAAGGGATTGGGAGTTAGAGGCTGGTACTAGAAGGAGCTATGGGGTGCAATTTTAAATTAATTACTAAAATATATATTTCCAAAGACCAGAGACGAAATAAGTAAAAGCAAAATACTTCTTATAACACGAATGAAAGTGGGCAGGTGACAGTGCCACATGCCTTTAATCTCAGCACTTGGGAGGCAGAGGCAGTTGGATCTCTGTGAGTTCAAGGCCAGTCTGGTCTACAGATCAAGTTCCAGGACAGCCATAGCTACACAGAGAAACCCTGTCTTGAAAAAAAGAAAAAAAAAAACAAGCAAACAGAAAATAGTAATGAAAGCATAATGAGAATAAAAAACAGTACCTTTGGCTCCTTCAAGGAAACAACCATCAGTGAAGAGACAATAATTAAGAAAGTTTATTTTTAATCTGTACATCTACAAGAACATTATTCACAAACAGCAAATCAATAATATATGATGCTAAAAATGAAGATACTGTGTGCTGGAGAGAAGAGGACATGAGGTGGAATCAATGACCTTGCTATAGAATGTTCTGTAATACAGAAGTTATATTGTACAAAAATAACTCTATACTCAAAGCATTATAGTGTATCCTTATTTCACTTCAATATTTTGATGAAAAAATAGCAACAGTTATGTATATTTAAATGTCAATATTTAATCAAGGTCAAATAATAACATTAGCAACATAGAGTATGTACCTTTAAAAACTATAGCTTAATAAAGATACATGGAGCATAACATTTTACAGAAATATGATGATTTGGAAAATATTATCATAATAAAATTTAGTTAACCAAAATATAAAGAGATAAAAACAACTAATATTTCAGAAAATATAATGCATACATCAGAAAAGCACTATATTCTGAATAACAAGGATATGCTAAAACAAGTAAACATTTAAAGAAAATAATTAAGTTTAATAAAAAATAAAATATCAAATTTTCAATGAAGTATTTGAATACTGTCAACATCATTATTCATTCAAAAAGATAAAGGCTACATATTCTGTTAGATAGCAGCATACAAGAATAAAAATAGCCCAGTGAAAAGATGGAGAATCAATAAGGACATCAAAGGATTGAAACAATTGAGATTATCAAATGACATATAGGGTAACTGATCAGTTACAGTCTTTGATGAATATAAGAGAAAATAGCTATATTTTATAAATACATACCAAGGTTATAGAAATATACCAAATACATTGAATAAATATTTCTATTTATGAGAAAGAGTGTCAGAAATAGGGATGGATATAGGTCTATGTACTATATATTAATTCTATTAATTATCTGAATTATTTGCTTTCCTATATATTTTGACTAGATTTCAACAGGTGATTGCAAATACTAGAAAAAACTTGAAGACAAAGATAGAGCATATTTAGCAAATAATCTTAATTTAAAATATTTACTTGGAGGGCTTTACTCTCAATATCTCAACAACACCACAAATACACACCTCCTGATATCATCATATTTGAATAAAATTTTAACACATGAGTTTTTAGGAATCAAAGAAATTACTTCTGTAACAGTCCTAATGTTTATTCTCAGCCATTCTGTCTATTAACTCCCATTCTTTTTCTTGTCTATGCACTCTTATTGACCTGTAATTGATTTGGTGATGGGCCTAATGCTTCCTTTTCTGAACAACTAGAACCTGCCAGCACCATCACTCTTACCTATATGTATTACTCCCATCTTTGAGGAGTACAATAAACAGGATTTTTTTAAAAAAATTTTCATTGGAGAAGATGTTTTTAATTTTTAAATTTATGATCATTAGCTAAAACTATATCATTATCTGCTAATATATAAATCACCAAAGAAAGCAACAATATTGTGTTTCTATACTCCTTAATTCATTTGTAATCACTACATTACTTTCAATTGTCTTAAAAGCTTTCATGGATTCAAGTAAATAGCTAGTTAGGTATTGGGCATGCTGTTTAGATAAACTCACAATATTTCCACTATTGCAACATTTTCTTTTTTCAGACCAATTACTTTTAATTTCAACATTTTGTGAAAGACATGCTTAAAGTTAGTTCCAAAATCCTGTTTTTCCCCAACAATAAATAATTGCATAATTCATAATTCTGCTAATTTTTAGGTACCCAACACACACTATGTGATACGTGGACAAGAGGAAAAATGACAACTTGTCCTCATGTCATTTCTACTCCTATCAGCTTCTTCCCAGAATTTTCTATTGCTTATGTAAAGAGAAAGATGGGAAAGTCTCAATGCTTTGGAAACCTTGATTTTTTTTTGGCATTTTAAAGAGTGTGATGAATCACATTTGCTTTGGGCTCCATGTAGTACTTAATTGTTTACATGGTGATTGTGTGAAGATGAATTTAGTATATTCAACTGAACAACTCCCTGCATAAAAATGTGATGATAGAGAGACCTGAAAGCACCTTTCTGTATTCATTTACCACTAGATGAGACAAAGGAGTATCAGAGAGGGGTATTTGTACTGGTGTCAGTTCCCTCAAATTCTTACCATTATCAGGCAGAGTATATGTAACAAGGGTATGGTTAAGTATGGTACTGAAATTCTGATTCTGATTTTGAGTGCCTAATGCTTCAAATTCAACTCATTACTGACAAGACTATGTTCTATGTTGAAAATTATTTTTCAAAACTTTGTTGAGGATTTATTTACCATGGCAAATAAGTATATCTAATGCTAATAAATCATGATTGGCAAAAAAAGTATGATTTTATTTTGACAAATTATATTTTATCTTTTTTAAAATGACTACATCAGACTAAAAGTATAAAATATACTACCAGGAAAAAGGTTCAAATGAATTTGATATAGTAAAGAAAATGCATGCTGTGGAAATGAAACCTAATTAAGTGTGACTTTTATGTTTTTATAGAGTAAATTTTTCTGTCATTACTGCTGTCTTGGTCTTTAGAAAACCAAATTTTGAGATTGCCTTTATTTCTTTGTTTTTCAGACTAATAATGTTGATAGATTAACTCATACTTAAAGAGAGAATTATTCAAATTCTCTCTACATTTTTTCAGGCTTCTCCATGTAATATAGAAAGATCAATAATGGTTCAAATACTGTAGCTAATACCATAAAATGGCAATTTGTTGCAAGTTGGCATGCATAGAATTTCAAACAGTCTGTGTATGTGTAATGTGTTAAGAGTGGCTTAAGAAATTTGAGCCCCTGTGTACCATTTCCAAGGCAAGATCTCTACATTTTTTTCTATTAAAGAAAACATGCAATATGAGAAGTTGGGCTGTTGATTGATAAGAATATACCTGAAAAATGCAAAACTACCTGAAAAAGTGACTCATACATAATGTGAAGGTCACTATTATTTTAATTTTTTGTGATTGTAGAATGTGTGATATTGCTCCTCATCCAAGCAAAAATAATTTAAAATAGTTCTACTATCTAGAAAATGTCATAATTTCTTTATATAACCACAATGACATCAATATCTCTAATGATATATTTATGTAATTTTAATAAAGACATATTATGCCTGGTATCTTGATGATTAGATTCCAGATATATGTGGGGACTGAAATTGCAATAGAAAATAATTAATTGAAATTTGAGGGCAACTGACAGGTTAACAAACTTCAACTCTGAGAAGGATAAAAATGCTTTGCATTGAATGTCATTATGATATGGTAAGTATTATAAAGAAACTAGTTGAAGAATGTTGAAAAAGCAAACATTTCTTATATACTAAATATCATGACCATTAGGGCAACACACTGTTCATTCCTACATAAAAATTACATTATAGTTTAATTTTCTTTCCCTTTCATTTCCTTTAAGTCTTGGCTAACACTGTAGAAGGTGAAATGTGCTTCTGCAGAAAATCCGGTGAGACCAACAATGTGAGAAGCACAGAACTGCTCAGTCTTGAAGGTTTAAATATTATTTTCTGTAATCTAACCATAAGACTTGCTTTCAAAACCAGTTACTTGTTCAGTTGTTACTAAAATCATATTACAGGGCTAGATTTCTAAAGAAAGGTTCATAATATTTAGATTTTGAATGAGGAAGATTGAAACTGAGACACATTTTTAAATGACTAATATCAACATATTTATAGTAGTTTAGTATGTTATCACTGATAATTTAATGTTCTAGAGCTTCATAATTTCCACAAATGTCTGTTTTTGTACCAAAGCTATGCTTGACACAGCCTTATTTCAAAATGTCTAACATTGAATCTTCTCTTTTCTTGTTGAAACTATTACTCATTTGTTTAACTAATATCATTTGAAACTTCATTTTGTAAAGACAATACAGTAGGATATGGGAGTATCCAGCAGATAGAAGTCGATCATTAATAAGACCACAGATCTGGTCTGAACTGCCTCACCACAGACTTCTATAATGAAAAAAAGAGATACAGTCTATTTCCTTTAAGGTAATAAGTATTCTCTGGCAAGTATCTAGTAATTTTCTTCCTGCTACAATGCCTTTGTTTGCAATGACGTAGACGAGAAAGTGTATTATCTTACAAAAATGAAATTCCCAAATGCCATATAGTATCTGTGCATTGTTAAGTGCTTTGGTGCAGTTGGAGGCCACACAAGTGTTCAAGTCTCTCACAGATGAATAGAACAGGATTTTAGGACAGACAAGCTAAATTCTTTCATTTTATTGGCAAGTCAGGGGAAACAAAAGGAAGACAGGTATTGACAACTTTTTGAAAATTATAATGTGAATCTCCTTATTCTAGGTCTAAATTTATCACCTGTTTCCACCTGTAAGTATCAACAATCCACTGTGAGAAGATGTATACTAATTAACAAATATTTCAGGGCGTTGTGTTTAACTTTAGTACAGACAGATAAAGGTTTGAACCAAAAGTCTGTTAAGACAGAAAGGGAAGCTAGATGTTTACTATTCATCCATGTTGATATGAGATTCCCCTCTGTATGCTGTGAGTACCATTGGTTAATAAAGAAACTGCCTTGGACCTATACAGTGAATAGTGCTAGGTGGGGAAAACTAAACTGAATCCTGGAAGAATGAAGGGGCGTGAGAGAAAAGCCATGGAACAACTACTGGAGACAGATGCACTGAATCTTGGCTGGTAGGCCATAACCTCATGGTGATACAGAGATTAATGGAGATGGGTTAAATTAATATGCAAGAAATAGCCAATAAGAAGCTAGAGCTAATGGGCCAAACAGTGTTCTAAACAATATAGTTTCTGTGTGATTATTTCAAGGCTGAGAGGCCGGGAACCAACAAGCAACCTTATTACAACACCACATCATGAATTATCTTCTCATCCAGCTGTCTTAAGGAAACAGCTATTACATATGATACTACTGCACTTGGGAAATTTCACAGGATAAGCAAAATTGATTCTAAGACATGTACATAGTGAGAAGACTATCTGAGCTACATGAGACCTGCAAAGAAAGAGAGAATGAAAGAGATGAAAGGAAGAGGGAATCAAGGAAGGAGGGGAGAAAGAGAGGAAGGAAGGTATTAGAGTGAGGAGGGAAGGAGGTTAAATGTGCAGAGGAACTTTGACTAATAAAATAAACCATTTCAGAATAATCCCAAAGTCATTTTTGAAATGGGGTTATTTGGGTTTTAACTTTTAGATTTTTCTGAAACTTCAACTCACTTGTGATTCCTTTCTACAAAAGATTAGCCTAATAATTAGAGAACTATGTAATGAGAAATATCCATAAATATTGATGTAGACCCTTCTTCGGAGTCATAAGATCCCCCAGCTCAGCCTGTTTGGGGGCTGGGACAGGGTGGTGAGAGCAACCAGGCAGGAGTTCCTTTGTTTCACTAAGCCTGAAGGCAGCAAGCTAGGCCTTTTGTCTGCAAGGTCCCTGGCAAGCAAGAGGCCCTGATCCTATACTCTGGTATAGGATCTTCTGAGATCCATTGGAGGGGTGAGTGTGTTCCTGACTGGACAGCAGAAGCCCCGGAAAGGGAGCACAGACANTTTCACTAAGCCTGAAGGCAGCAAGCTAGGCCTTTTGTCTGCAAGGTCCCTGGCAAGCAAGAGGCCCTGATCCTATACTCTGGTATAGGATCTTCTGAGATCCATTGGAGGGGTGAGTGTGTTCCTGACTGGACAGCAGAAGCCCCGGAAAGGGAGCACAGACATTCCTCAAACACCTAAACTTTCTAGTCATTCTGCAGGGAATTCTCTCCCTGGCCACTGCCTCTCTCTACCTATCCCATCCCAGCTTGATCCCAGGCACCCCTTCCCTTCTTCTGGGTCATAAGATCCCCCAGCTCAGCCTGTTTAGGGGCTGGGACAGATTAGTGAGTGCGACTGGGCAGGAATTCATTTGGTTCACTAAGCCTGCAAGCAGCATGCTAGGCCTTTTGTCTGCGAGGTACCTGGCCAGTAAGGGGCCCTGATACTTTACCAGAAGATCCATCAGAGAGCATTTGAAGGAAGAGACGGGCAGGTGCAATGCAAGAATTCCTCCAACAACATGAAAAAGAACATAACACCAGAACCCAGCGAACATACAACAGGAAGAATTAACACCCTAAGCCAGAAGAAGTAGAAAAATAGGCATTATGGAAGTGATAGAATCCCTTAAAAAGGATGTGAAAAACTCCGTTAAAGAAATGGATGAGAAGAATAACAAAAAGGTTGAAGAAATGAATAAATCCATAAAATATACACAAGGAAACCAAGAAAAAACAATCAAACAGATAATGGAAACAGTTCAAGACTTGAAAACTGAAATGGAGGCAATGAAGAAACACAAACTGAGGGCCGTCTGGATATGGAAAATCTAGGTAAATGAACAGAGA
>LOJH01056884.1:0-11637 GCA_001685095.1 Ellobius talpinus | reverse complement strand
AGGAGAGGAGAGGAGAGGAGAGGAGAAGGGTAACACCAGGTCCTTCTGTCCCATCAATAATATTCCCCTGGAGACCTAACTTGTTCTCACTGGGTTGATCCATCTCTTAAAGGTTTCACTGTCTTCTGGTAGTTAGAGACTGGGGACCAATCCAACATATGGACCTTTCCAGAAGCATACCCATGTTTTTATTGTTATTATCGAAAGTTCCTGAAGAGTCATTTTATATTTGCATATGTATGATGTAATGAACCACAGGTTGGTATCTTAAAGTAGCAAATGCCAAGCTGATTAATTCTGTCACTTATTCATTAGACAAGTGACATGTTCTAACCTGTGACAGCTATGGTAAGCTCTCAAACAGTTTAGGAGCCCAATGGAATCAAATCTGAGGACAAAATTCTTTGTAAGTAAAATTTCTTGAAACTCATTTTTTTTCAGGACCACATTCATATTTATGTATTTGTTTGGGTGAGGCACATTGGAAAAGTTGTTTAACACAGAAACCTTGGGAGATTCTGCTCTCAAGGATGTTACATGGTTATTTTGGGAGTGGATGCCAGTACTTGTAGCTTCTGAGGTCACATGGATGTCTGTCTTCTGAAGTATAAATTAATGATAGATGAAGTCAGTGGGTTTTTATTTTATACATAGTAATACCTCCTTGAGACATGAATAAGAGATCTACTCGGGTAACTGTGGTTACCTGAAAACTACACTCTACATGAGCATGCACCCTTTAGAGACACTAATGGCAGGGATGGAGCCAGTTTCTGTGATATTTATGCAACTGGGAAAGCCTTCATTGAAGGCCAGGGGAGTTTGCTTATGTAAGGGCTGCAGGCCTTAGCTGCTTAAGATTAAAAGGAAAAAAAATCCTTAAAGTCTTTCAACATTAATATTGCCTGTAAGGAATCCAGCCATGACCTAAGCCTCTGAGCTCTTCGAACCTAGCAAGCAGAGGGTAAACAGTAAACACCAGTTATTTTAAGCACGATCTAATCGGAGTTCAATGAACAGAGATATTATATTTGATCTCTAAGTATTAATACGTTTATAGCACTATTAGACATTTTTATGTAGCCCATTATCCAAACAATGGCTTAAGTCTGCGGTATTTAATAAATCAAGTTTCCGTGGCATGGGACTGGGTAGGAGTGGGGCCGGAGCCTTTTTCCCCATCTTTCTTTCTTCAGGTGCAGCTCTGTGTTAATATAGAAGTGTGGCCTTCCTTCTCATCGCGCTAAAAGTGAGCTAATCCCTGTGTAAGGAATCAGTAAGTACAATCTGCTTAATCTAGTCCCAGTGTGAAACTGTTGACATTTGTTCTTCTTTCTATCATTATGTGACTGGGCCTGTTTTGTGCTGGATTAGACACAAATCTCCCGCGCAGCACACTTGGCATGTTACTAGTAGTTTAACTTCATTAATAATGTATGAAGAAACTGTAATCCCTGGCAAGGAAGGAAAGAAAAGTATGTTTTTTTTATTTTTTTATTTTTTTTTGCTTTCCCCAAATCCTTTGGAATGAGTAATTACTCAAAATTTTATGTTGGATGTTACACTTTGCAATTGAACTTCCATAGTGATATTTAAAAAGAGAGGCACTTTAGCAAATGGTCTGCAAAAAATACCACACCTTTAAAAATTTTAAATGTGATTACGGACAGCCAGAACTTGTTAGACATAGTAGAGAATTAAATATTTATTTAGCTTATTTCATTTTCAGGGTCATAAACGCTCTTTCTGAGTCATTCCCCATAACAAGAATTTCTTCCTGCAAAGCCATTAACAGCCATCAAGAGCGAGGAGCACTAAATTAAGATGCGGTTGTACAAACAAATAAGAATGCGGCTGACTTGCAGAGGGACGCAAATGATCATTTCTGATGGACATGTTTATAGCTGAGTGAGTTGGGCTGAATCGAACACAAATGTGCCAAAACATAACCCTCTAGCTGCAGCTTAAAGAAATGTTTTCTAAAACTGCTTTAGATGGAAATGGTTCTTAAAAAGAAACATTATTGATAATTGTGGAAAGACCCCAGACAGCCTAAGGAACGTAAGCTTGCCCTGAGCAGTGGTCACTTACAAGGACTTTTGGACTCTGTACTCTAGTCACATTTGGGCGATCAGAGCAACAGCTGGGGAGACTTTGCCAACAAAGATGAGTGTTAGATAATCCTGATGAGATTCCACATGCAACATCTTTTGTAATTATGTCACATTCAGCTGTAATGGAATAATTCAAGCTGAAAAGACACGCTTTGATCCTTTCTTAAACCTTTCCCTGTGGACTGGCTATCTAAAAGATTTAAAGATATTTCTGTTACAAGATCTAGTGTTTCCTCAGAGAAGTCATGCTTCTGATGCGCCGGGAGCCATGAGAACAATATCGAGTTTGCCAGAGCGTCTCCGAAAGCATCTTGCTGCAGGAGGGGGCTTACCGAATGAAGATATCAGTGATAGGCTGTTCGTCTGTTGTTTTCTTTCGCGACTCAGGAGCCACAGTCTCATTCTGTCACACAAACAGGCCTATAGGCAGGTAATGTGAATGCATTGAGCATTTGTGTGCGAGCTCGCCTTCTCTTATGCCAGCACTTAGTAACTTACATCTCTGTAGAAACAGGCGTAGGGGAACATTAGATACGTTGTAAGAAGTAAAAAACAAAAGTCACTAAAACACTAGCAAGCAAAGGTTGAAAGTTTCTCACTTACAAGGGAATTTTGTGTAAAATATTTTTATTTTATTTTCATGGCTTTTTAAATTCTAAATTACAGTAATTTAAATTCTAAATTACTTCTGTAAAATAATTAACAGGCAAATAAAGTTCAAAACATCACAAGTTTAGTATGCTGTAAATTTAACATAACTCTTTTTGTTATTTTCGTTCTTTATATATTTCATTCCCACATTTTATTTTTTTGTCTCTCAGTAAACTTTCTACTCTCAATTATTGTTCTGACACTATATTAAAGATAAGAGAAGAATATGATGGAGGAAAAGATCATGAGCTTAATTTTATCTGAAATTATAGAAATTATTGTCAAAACCAAAACCAGTATTATAAAATAAGTTTAATTCTTCAGGCTCTATCTGCACACATCAAATAATGAAGATATGAATGCTGTTTGCCCTTAAAAAGCAAGAAAAGATCTCAAATGTGTGAATGCCCCCAAATGAAAAAAATAGTTTGATTTGATAGACATGCAAAAATTGAGTACACAACACTAAGTGGTACCACCGCCAGGAAGATTTTTGCTGTGTAATGAAGCAAAGTTTCTGCTTGTTACGGTATCCACTGAAGCATCATTTGTGCCATGGGATATTTTTCCTGTGCATCTCTCAGATAGGAACAGGTGATTCGGGATGCTGAATAGAATGTGGGCAATCCTCCACGTCATTGGCTCACACGTCAATTTTCCATCAAAATTAATGTTAGGTCTATAAAGAATAAATAATAAGAACAGATTTTTTTCATTGTAAGTTTTAGTTATATGCAATGGTTAATAAGCATTCCTGGTAAGAATTCTCAATCATCACAACTGTCTTTGCTAGGAAATTTTATTTTCTTCTCTCTCTTTTTTTTTCTTCTTATTTTCCAATGCTAGGCAACAAACCCTGGGCTTTCATGTACTAGCAAATACTCTACTTCCTAGCTACATTTTCAGCCAGTGTTGTCAGCTGTGATGTTAGCATCACCAGCACCAACTTGTAGATAAATAAGTTTGAAGTGGCGGAAGGACTTGAGCAAAACTGGGTTTGAAAAAGCCCAGCTTTGATCTGAAAGCTTAGGATTTCTTCTGGGTTACTGTGGTTGCCTTTTCCTGAGCCTCTTGTCTTTTTCGGTAATGGTGGGAGAGGGAACAGTCAGTAGTTTGGCACCCAGGGCTGCAGCCTCTCCTGTATGTTATTATTTTTAATTGTAACTTGATATTGGCTTTTGTTTTTCTGTAGCTCTAAGTGTCTTTTAAGGAATACGTTGTACTTCTGCTAGGTTAGTTGAACAGAAGACAAATCATCATCCCTTACCATGATTCAGAAAATTATTGAAGAGAATATATTAGATACCTCCCTGTCTGTCTGATGGTACTGTTTAGATGGTAACTTTATGGATATGTATTTAAGGACTTCCAAATATTTGCTTAATTGTGTACAGCACATTTCTTTTCTCTGTCAGTGTTGATTTTTTTCCCTTAGGACAACAAATTGGTCTTGGGGAGGGGAGAAATTTAGAATGCTGAGAAGCTGACACGCAGCATTGTCCTGGAGAGGTGGTTCTTGCTGGGAATGCAGTAAGGGTTAGTAGATGTTATCCCAACACTCGAAGAATGTGGCGGACCAGTGGAGCCTGAAGCTCAGCCTGGTGTCCACTGTCGTGTATAAAGCTTATACTCTCATGTTTTAGTCAGAGTAGGTGTTTTCACGCCACCCAATTTGCTGCTTATATTTTCATAGTAGAATTGAAGACAGTGGATCAATTCCTAGTGAATTCATTAAATGAAACTTCCTACAATTTTTAGCTATCTTTTACTTAATTTTATTTTTTATTGCTTCATTCTTTGGGGGGGAGTCAAAAATTCAAAACTCATATCATTTTTTTAAAAAATTGTGATAGGAGAATAAAAAGTGTATGAATCAGACTGATTATCAGTTGCTCATTTATAATATTTACTTGGCACTTTCCTGATATTTTTACAACCCAGTATCCTCCCAGGGGAAAATAGTCTGTGTGTTTCATACATTTAAAGAATTATTGTCTAGAAGAGTCAAGCCTTCCGTTTCCTGCAGGTGATCAAGTTTTAAGGCTCCTTGTGCAGAGCAAAACCCCTGCAATTCCTCTGTTTAGTCACTGTGGAAATCCAGGGATGTGCTCTAGAAGGGGTAGCCATAGTTTTGAGGCCATCTCAATGCAGCGCATGGGGCTGCATGACTTTTACCTTTTTAATGTGACTCGAGATCACCCATTTCCTCACACTACAAGAACTTTTCATTAAAAAAAAAAATCCAACTGTTATCTAAGGATGAGATTCATTCATAGCAAAGGGAATAGTTTAGATGACTTATTTCCAGGTTGTGGAAAGTCTCTCTTAAAAACAATGCCCTCTAGTTTTGTAAATAAAAGCACACAAACATACACATTTTGCTTTGAATTATTTTAAGGCATTTGCCGTCAGTACAATAACCTCCAATTGCTACTCTTCTGGGTTATTTTTAACCCAAGGCAGGAATAATATTATTTCATATGTCAACGTTCACATGTTCATCGCTGAAAGTAAGAAATCGAACTTCACTGTGAAAAATAATCCACTAGCTCCTGGAATAATAACCAGGCCTAATCATTCTATACCATCCAAATTGGGGGACGCGGGTTTCTCACACGTATTGAACAATCATTGTGTTAGTGGATAATAATATTTTTCCATTTGTTACTCAGAATACGATAAAATAAATTTTCTCCTTCAAATGCACACAGAAAATGTAAAATAGTGACTAGGATTATAGATTTGAAAACCCGCAGTCCCTGCTTTGCCATTCATTAGCTATGCGACTTAGAGCCTGATTAGATCCTCATTTCTCATTTGTAAAAATGGGAATAATAGAACTTGGGTCATCTCATTAAGAGTGTGAAATGACGTCACCGTCTGTAATGCTGAGAGTTCTTCATTAAACACAAGCTATTTTTTTTAAAACCTTACAAGTGGAATTTGAACCCAGGGCTGCCTAATCTTAAAGTCCCTGAACTTTCCATGGTGCCAGGCTGAACCACCACAAGGACAATGCTGGCAGCAAACCAGCCTGGACACTCTTTAAAGAGAAGTTAATGTGGATTTATTAAGAGTCTACTCCTGGTATCACTGAATTTTCCACCATCATTGGCAAGCGAGCGATGGGAATTCTCTTGCTGTGGCAGTCACTAGGCACAGAAAACAGCTGGCAGCGAAGGTAAGTGGAGCCAGGATTGGCAAACTGAAGGTGCAGGAGAACACAGTGGGGTGAGGTGGCGGGGGCTGGAGTGTGACAGGGGACAGAAGATCTTAGCCTCATTCAGAACTAATTGCCAGCAGCTACACTCATGATCTTTTTAGAGGACAATTAATACCCCAAGCTAGTGTGTGTTCCAGATGCCATACCAGTGAAGCCACTTGTAGCTGATTTGTGCTTATGTATTTCTTGTGCCTTCCAAATTCTTCATAGCACCAAGAAATAGCCGGGTTGAGATTTGCTGAACATTTAAATCAAAATTGCTAGCGACTGGATGCTAAAATGTCAAACAATGAAGCCGAACCCAGCCTTGCTACACAGCAGGAGACGTTGCAGACTGGGCTAATATTAGCAAACAGGGCAGATTTAGATCAGGAACAAGGGGACATAAAAATGGTCCTTCTCTCTCCTTTACAGTTCGGGAAGGAGTAACTGCTAAGGAAGAATGCTCCTGCCAAATCTACATTGTTACTAACGTTTACTGCTTTAAGTTTCAGTTCTTCATCATTGCATGAGCCTGTTTTTTTATTTGTTAATGAAGATAAAACGGATCTTTAGTTAACCCAAAACACATTTACTGAGCTCCTACTGTACACTACGTATGCTTTACGCAATAGGAACGAACAAGGCGTACAAAATTCTCTACGCTCATGAAACTTATTTTCTAGTTAGGAAACAGAAAATAAATAGAAAAAAAATACATCCCAAAAAGAAATGCCAAGGAGTTAAGGTAAGCAGGCCGGGGGATGAGGTGGAATGGGTGGAGTTAAGGGAGTTTTAGTTATGGCTGACAGGGTAGGCACTCCTGATGAGATGATTTAGGTATTGAGACCTGGAGGATGGTAGGCGATGACCCACGTGGTCCTTGTGTTTTACAATCGTGGGCAACAGCAACCTTGAAAACCCTAAGACAGATTATGGTTGGCATGTGAGACAAATGTTGGAGGCTACCATGTGATGTCATCAGGAATGGGGACAAGGAAGGAAGGCTGGGTACAGACTGTGACCTCGCAGGCCAGAGTGAAGATGCTAACTCTGGAGCTGAGCAAACTGGGAAGCAACTAGAGGCCCAAGGAGGCAGAGGCACAAGCTCGTGGAGACTGCTCTGAAATCCCTCCTGCTACAGCGCACAGCAGGCAGAAGTAACAAGGAGATGCCTGGCCTGTTCAAGGCATAAGCCCAGATTCTGACGACCAACTGCACAGTTCCTGTGGGGTTTTGCTGGTGTTTTTTGTTATTACGGCACAAGTGAATAGGCAGGGATATTCACAAAATGTATAATTATTATAGACTATATTAAAAATATTACATAGAAATGCTTGAATCTCTGCTACACACCTTTTACTTATGAAATGTTGATATATGGAGACTTGACCTGAGTGGAAAAATTCCTGTGTCTCTGGTTTTCTCCTGAGAAACTTCAGGATTAAATTTTTATTTTGGATGCTTAAGCATCTCTACTTCAAAATGGTTGTAAGGTTTTTTTTTTTAAATCAGTATAACTGTCTGTAGAGAGGTAAGAGTCCAATATAGTTTTAGGATATTAAACAAATATAGCCATTACAATATTAAAAAGCATTTCCTCTGTTGTTCTGATTTATAGAAATGCTTTTCTGTTAAGTCCTAATGGAAAGTTATTCTAAAAATTTGAATTTAACAATGATGTTAATGATATGTTTTGACCATGTATTGTATTCTAAAGAAGCTTTTATCATTAAAATTTAGTATGCAAGAACAAAGAAAAGGTGCTATATTGAATTTAATAAATAAGCATGTCTACAAACTTTATTTAGTAAATTTATCCACCTTAAATTCTCCTATTTAAGGAGTTGAAAATGCCCTGTAGTTTGTACTTCACTAGGAGAACGTATTTACATATCTGTACTTACGTATGAGATCTTTTACTTTCTTGTGACAAATGTTCTTTTGGGAAGAGGTGGGTCTGAGTCTGAACAGTCCTGATCCCTATGGATTTTTATGGTAGCTATTTTGTCTGGCATTCGGTGCTTGTGAAACCCAGGGACTGGATGTAGGGGGTGGCTTGATGGTCTTTCCTAATTTAGTGTTTCCCACATCCACTTGACTTCTAGTTATCAGCTGCTTTTCAGTAAAACTCAAATTGAAGACATTTGGGTTTCCTTGTTTTCACTTACGGGAAAACACTGAGAGGATGTGGGTAGGGGTAGAACCTGGTTCTGCATTTAAGCCATTACATCATTGAAAAGCATCAGTTACTGCTCATCTTCGCACCCTTTGAACCAGTGCTCTATGGCTGCTTCTGATGTGGGAACTCACCTATGTTTTGTCATTGGAGTTGGAATTACACTTTCTTTGTCTTCTTTCCTCAAGGCAACATTTAAAAGCCGGCACCCTACATTTTCAGTAGATGCCTTTACTCTTCAGTATTTCAGATGGGGAGAGATTGGACCCATGATCTTCTTCCATGTTGCAGTTCTATTTCCCAGGGTGATGGTAGTCTTTCGGGTGCAGAATAGGTACCTAAACCCATAATGGTGACCACTCTGGCATTAGTGTTCCTATAGAGCAGGTTCAAGAAACTTATTGGACCCTCCTGCCAGCAAGGACACAGCAAAGGGCATTCATTGATGAGAAGATATGGAGACTTTACTAGATACTAAATCTGTAGATACCTTGATCCTAGACATTCCAGATTATAAACCTGAAAGAAATGCCTTTCTATTTGCTTTAAACTCAATTTATTGAATTTTTTATAGCAGCACTTTCTTTTAAACACTCACTTTCCCCTGTTATCCATGGCCCTTACTAGGTAAAAAGAGTTAACGCCACTCTACTATTGATACTGAAGAAAAGGGGATTTGTGATTCCTCTTTATCTGGACACCTATGAGCTCAGAGAAACATTAAAAATGTACAAGGGGTAAGCGTGAGTTAATTTGTCCACATAAGGTTTTGCTCTTTCCTAGCATCAGGATGATTCTCTGCCGTATTCAAATCGGCCACACTGAAGTTGTGTCAACCTGCTGGTGTCGTTTCCTAAGCACTCGGAATGCATTGCTGTCAAGGAGAAAACAGAATTCTTTCCATCGACTAGAAATTCAAAGTGGCACTATGGCTCGCGAGCCATCTAAAATTAACTTAATCAAGAACACACCACAATTTTTTTTGTGGAAAAAATTAAGCCTCAACTAAAGGGTATAAAGGATGATCTTCCCAATTCGAGAGACATTTCCTGTTTCTGGGGAAGAAATGACTTAATAGTGTGAAAACACCACACTTCTTGAATTAATCTATAAACCCAATATAATTCCAATCAAAACAACAGTTGTTTGTTCCATGTGCCAGGAAGAATTGCTCAAGCTAGACTTGAAAATAGTGAACAGTGGATATGGGAATGACGCTTGGTTGCTGTGCTCGCTACTGAGAAATTGGTCAGGAACAGACAAATTGATAAACAGAATGGAAAGGTCAGAAACAGACCTGCGTGACGTGTACAGACACTTAGTTTAAAATAAAGGAGACACCACAAGTGACAAGAGAAAAGAGGGGTTATTTTGAAGATGCTGGGAAATTTGGTTTGGCAACTGCAGAAAAGTTGAGTTGTAACTAACACAGCACTTCATCTAGTTGTAAGAGAAAATTATATTGCTAACCAAAAATGTGCAGCACCTAGGGATGGGGAAGAATCACTAAATAAAATTTTAAAAGAACAAACTGTAAGGTGAGTATTGATGAATCTAGTTATGGCAAGTTGATAGTGTTTATTAATGAAGGATATTATAGACAATGTTAAGAGCTGCCGAAATTAGAGAACCTGTATGGTCTCAATATTAATTTCTAAAAAGAGGTGACTATTCAAGCAACATGAAGAATATTTCCTGATTAACAAGGAAAGCAGTAATCTCAATAGCAACACAAAGAATACAATAGGCAACGTACAACGTAGATGCTAATAAACAAACAAAACTCTGAAAGATCATAAACATATTAGAAGGTGATTAGTTAATTGATAATCTTAAAACTTCTAAATTGAAACAACAGACCAGTGTTGTTATATTGGTAAATGTTTGAACTTGCATGGTTCCAGATATGGGTAGGGGAATGAGACTGTCACACCTGCTGATGGGAACTGGAGTAGAATGGTTAGTTTGGACAGCCGTTTCTCCAAATATGATTATATCTATTTCAATATTCAACTGATTATAAGAGTGTATATATATATAAAACTATTATGTGGCTTAGTGCATTTGCAGCAGTGGGTTTAGGCAATAGACTCCATGTCTGTCCTGGTAAACTGGTGGATAAAACATGTATACTTCTGTACCATGGGCAAGTGTGATAGTGGATGGATGGATAAGAAAATCAATTTCTGGGTTTAATTGCTAACAAATTCAAATCAATGCACATTTGTGCAAGAGAATAATATGCAAAACATTAAAGATAGAATACCTTTGGGGAGGATTTTGACATTTCAAAATAATTATGTACTATATTGTATTTGAGGAGGCCAGAGCTGAAAGTGGCTGAGAGTTTAAAGTCTGTGTATAAATATTTTTATGTTAAGCAAAACTTAAGATAACATTTGAGGAAAAAATCATGCTCATAGCTACAAATTGAAATATAAAAGAAACTAGTGGAGTCTGGCAATATCTAATCATGAGCTGCATTTAAGTGGTGGCAAGGAGTTGTGGAGCAGACTAGTTGTGGAAATGGAGGTGAGAAGGGAGAAAGGAAAGGTTCAAAGTCAGTGGGGCAGGATGCTCTTTTCAAGCTATTGGTTAAGACTGCTTGGACTAACATTTTTCATCAATTCTCTCTTTTATTCTACCCCTTCTATTTCTCTCTCCATATATATGTACACATACACACACACACACACACACATTTCTGAAATCCCAACTTTTAAAGAGCAAAGCTTCATTGGGCTCATAGTTTTGGGCTTCAGCCTATGATGGGTTTACACTGCTTTGGACATCACAGTGAGAGCCTGTACCAGAATTAAGTCACTCACCAGTGTGGAGAGGCAAAATGAGGAAGCAGAATGGACTGGGGTCCCACTGTTCTGACAGAGGGCACAGCACCATGACCCAAGGACTTCCCAGTAACCCCATGTCCTCAACACTTTCGCAGTTTCTCATTACCCCCAGTAGGAATTGTGCCTCCTAAACAAGGCTTTTGCAGGAGTTTTCAGAAAGAAACAGTATAACCATCCAGCTAAAAATACTTGGTGAGGATTTGAGATAACCCAGAAGGTAAAGGTACCTGTCACCAAGCTTGAAAACCTGAGTTTGTTCTTGGGGGACCCATAGGAGAGAATGAGAGAACCATCCCCCATAGTTGTCATCTGTCCTCCACACATGCACACTCCTGAAGATAAATAACTAAAATTAAAATGCAATTTAAAAAGTCAGAATGCTAGGTAAAGTCTGCTACACTGCTGAAAACCATAACGAAAGTTGTAAGTCATTGAGGCATTATGGGAAGTCAGTAAAAGTGACGCAGATGAAGTTCTGAAAATGTGGCAAAAGTTAGAGAAACAAGGAAAATTAACTACTTCCTCAGGAATACTTAATTGCAGCAGCAGGCTGCTTGTTGGTTCCCAGCTGCTTAGCCCCAAAACAATCACACAGAAACTGTATTATTTAAATCACTGCTTGGCCCATTAGCTCTAGCT